>CAJNDS010002790.1:157500-262500 GCA_905221605.1 Symbiodinium natans | reverse complement strand
GTCCCTGGCGCAAGGACCGATTCTCAGAGTTCTTACTTTGTGGGATCAGGGGCTGTAGTTGCTTTAGCGTTTAGGCGTTATTAGAAACCCTGAGCTATAATCCCTTAGGATTGGGGACTTCGGAGGTGGGTGGAGGGGGGGGGGGGGTTGTTCTTAGGGTCCCTTTGTTGGCAGGGCCTTCGTGCAAGGACTCCGTTTTTGTAACAGTGCCTAGGGTTTAGGGTTTAATTAGAGCAACCTCGTAGGTAACGGCTTTTCTTCAGTCTTCCTAGGAGACTTTATTCAGATGACAAGTGCTCTGACCCAGACCTTGGAGACCCATCTTTTCGGCACTGCGTTGCCAGACTTCATCCGGCAGGCTGCAGGTGTTTTTGACTCCTTGAATATATGACTCCTTGAATATATCCCAGGTTGCTGATTGCGCATCTGCGAACTTGAAATTCATCAGGCACCGCCTGGGTTACTTGCATTCTGTGGGAGCCGAGCACGACATCCTTGTTACCCACACATTTGCTCCATGCATTTAGGGTTTAGGGCTTAGGGTTTGGGGTTTAGGGTGTAGGGTTTAGGGTTTAGGGCATCAGTTGGCCAGAATCCTGGCCATGCACCTGGATCGGCAAGGAGCGTCGGCGCCGCTTTTGTATCACACGACTGGTACCACAAACTTTGTGGTGCTTTACTGTAACTTTAGATCCTTAGCCTTTTTGGGCTTATTGGGTTTCTCAGTAAGGCAGATAGCTACCCTTCTGAGTGCAGCCAAGCGTTATCCCCATTGTGCAGAAAGACGGAAACGGCTTTGGAGCACGAACTCCAGCGTCGCTTCCCGTGGGAGCGTGACTCTCCGCCCCACACAAGCACGAACTGTACGAGGCATTAACCCTCTTGAACAATCCGGGTCCGATGTGTTCGTTGGTTGGTTGTCAGGGTTTTGGGTCGTCTCGGTTTGCTGGAGAATTGTTGTTGTCCTAAACCCTAAAACCTAAACCCTAGACATTAAGTTTTTGGGACACAGTTTCAACACCCGGCAGCCTCCAAAGCCCAAGATCCAGAAGATGCCTAATTTTGTCCTGATTTGGGTCGCGGTAGGGCTTACATAGTTTGTGGGGTTTACAGGGTTTATAGGCTAGGTTTTACAGGGTTTAATGGCTGTACTCTAAGGGTAGTTACATGGGCCCTTAAATGCGGTCCCTTACCTCCCTTAAAGCTAAAGGCTTCTGATGTATGAGCCCTTGGGTTGCGTAGGGTAGAAAAGGGGTATACTTAGATGGATCTGAAGCCCAGAACTCTTCCCGGGCTCCGAAGATTCGAAGTCTCGGAACTCCTATCAGGGAACGTACCGACCTGAAGGCTCCACTGTAGTTCCTTTTTGGGGGTTCTAGTTTTCTACCCCAAAAAGGTACTACATAGGAGCCTTTGGGTAGGAATAAGGCTGGGTTACAGTGCGGCAAGCCCAGCTTTAGGGTACTCCTGCCCTGACTCGGACTTGCCAATGTCTCTGAGCCTTCAAATGCAAGGTTTGCCTGGGGCGCTCTTTACCTACAGTTTCATGGGTTACACCTACTATCTAATGGCCCTAGCCCTAAACACTAAACCCTAAACCCTAAACCCTAAACCCTAAACCCCAGGTTTGGAACTTCTGGAGCCAGCCGAGGCCTGATCCTCAAGCAGGCGGAGTCCTCGGAGGAGGATGGCGAGCTTCGGGCGGCGGGGGAGATGTGCCCTCCCGCACGTTTGTGATGGGTTTAGGGTTTTTAGTTTTTTTGTTTTTTTAAAGGGTTTGAGGGTTTAGGGTCTTTCAGGGTTTAGGGTTTAGGGTTTAGGGTTTAGGGTTTGCTGTGTTTGCGGGAAGGTGCTGGGGTCGAATCGTGGGTTTCATGTTCGCTTTGGCGGCAGAGAAGGGTCAAGAGCTTCAAGGGGTCTCTTCTCGGAGTTGCTCACTTGGTATCAAATGGGGGTCGACGAAAATGCGGGACTTCTACTAGGAGGTTCATGGTAATGTTGGACTCGGTTTAGTACGTAGGGGTCCCCCCCCCCCAAACAATTTAGGGGTTTTCGGGGATCCTGTATAGTGTGGGCTGGGGTTGAAAGAAACCGGCCCTCAGCTTCCTTTTTGGCCTCTCTAAGTTTAAACCAGATCAGCATTTGTTGCCCTTACCGGCGACCCCGGCCCGGCAAACATCGCATAATTGAGGACCACCCTAAACAATGCCGGGTCCCCTATAAGGTTTCGGAAACATCGCATAATAGTGCCCCCTCTCTCTAAACCGGGTGCAACATTACTTATTAACCCCAGGTGTAACTGTACGTATAAGGCTCCCTAAGTCCTCTAAGTAGGTTAGAAGTAGACTTGTAATTGGGGTTATAAGTACCCATGAACCTCCAAGTAGTATAGACCCCTAAGAGTAGGATTCCCTATCATCGTTCCTGTCGAGGTACCTCACGGCGGGGAAGCATCGCAAGGCCGTGGAGATCTTTGTGAAGATCGCCGCCTTGGACAATCTCATCGAGGCCACCTCTGCCCTTACCTTTTGCGGTGCCCTTACCTTTTGCGGGAACAAAGGAGCCCCTAAAAGGGCTTATCTGGTTCCCGAAGCCCAAAACCCTAAACCCTAAACCCTAAATCACATGCCTGATAATGGGAATCATAGCAGTATAGGGTGCATGACAGTTTTAGGCTTCATTTGGTGGCCCAAGGTATCTTCTGTTCGCCTAAACCCATCAGACACTACATAGCCCCATGATCCATACAAGTTTGTCCTGCTCCATGGTTTAGGGTTTAAGGTTTAGGATTTAGGGTTTAGGGTTATGTTTGCATCTGACACCCTGTACGTAGCATAGCCTACCAACATATCCCTGTGCCCATTAAACGAAAGGTGGGCTTCACATACTCGCAAGACGCTCTTGTGTGTGTGGGTGGCGATGGGGCCAAGACCTTAGCTGGGCCCAATTTTCTAGGCATAAGTTGGTAAAGTGCAGGTGGTGCGGATGCTGCCCAACACGGAGACGCAGCTACTGCAGATGGCGGCAAAGGCGCAAGCCCTGCGCTTTCTGTGATCGTTGATTTCTGACGGGTGTAAGTGTAGGCCTTATACTGCAAATCCCGAGATACTAAACCCCCTCAAAACCCCTGTGATGCCCTCAGCCGAAACTCCTTGCGGCAGCGGTCTAGGTTTTTCTGAGGGGCCCCCAAATGAGCCCTAAAATTGGGGTCATATATCCTATACTACCTGTAGTCCCTATGAAGGCTTGGCGGCCCAGTGGTACCCTTTTCCCTTGTTTTGATTCAAGGTTCTTATAATATGGTTACGGGCTGCCAAGAAGGTATCTGAACCCTGAACCATAAGCCCTTTTAGGGAAGCCCCAAGGCTCCCAAGCACTAAAAACTCTAAAGACCTTAAGCCAACCCTGAACTGCATATAAGCCCTGAACCCTAAACCCTAAACCCTAAACCCTAAACCCTAAACCCTAAACCCTAAACCCTAAACCCTAAACCCTAAACCCTAAACCCCGAGACCGGGCTTGTGCGAGAGCTAGCTGAACTCCTCGGCCCTTGATTGGTAGTTTTCCTGGATAAGAGTCTAATACGAGGCCTACCCCAAACCCAAAAGCCCAAAATCGGTTTAGGGTTTAGGGTTTAGGGTTTAGGGTAACCACCCAAGAATCCCCACTGTCATCATCAGGACTCAAGGTTTAGCATGCAGGGTTGTGAGGTTGCAGGAATCCGAGCAACTTTCCCACAGCGCTTTCTCCGATATACTTGCACTTCAAGAAGATTTGCGGGATTCTCGAAATGTTTGCGTTCCTTGTGGAAGCCCGGAGCCCCAATTATTAGGGCCCGCCTGGATTAGGGTTTAGGGTTTAGGGTTTCGGGTTTAGGGTTTAGGGTTTAGGGATAGCCTCAAAAGGGGCCGTAATTTAGAGAAGTTGCCATTTCCCTCGAAAGACAAGCAATCCGCGGTTGCTTCCGTAAGTGGCCAGGACGGTGGATACGAAGCTGAGATGTGTGTAAGTTGCTTCGTGCCTCCGTTGTAGCCCCACATGCACATTCACTCCAAAACACCCTAGAGAAACTCGAAACCCCTAAGTCCCTAAGGCCTCAAACCCCTAAACTCAAAACCCCAAACCGCAAAGCTCCAAAAACACACGCAAGCGCCGTAGCCCCACAAGACGCCTGCCGCGCACATTTGGGTCATCAGCTCTCCCCACTTTTAAGCTCCAAAGGGAGCGACTTCTGGTTTCTGGGGTTTCATGTTTGATTAGGGTGTAGGGTAGACTTTATGCAAGGTTGTGTTATGGTTCCTACAGATCTTCTATATAATATGTATAAGTATTTACGTATTTGTTGTTTATTATTTTTTTTATCCTGTTTATCGGGCTTTCGCGTATCTAGGGCTTGTACGGGAATCGCACCTTTGCGTTTGTAAAGCTGCAAGCCGAAGATAGAAAAAAAACAGCGACCAAAACACCTAGCAAACCCCAGACCCTAAACCCCTATTCTAAACCCCAAACCCCTAAGCCCCTTATAAGCCCCAAACCCCTATATAAACCCCTAAACCCTAAACACCCAAACCCCTTTATGAACCCCTAAACCCTAAACCCCAAACCCCTAAACCCTAACCCCTAAACCCTAAACCCCAAACCCCTAAAACCCCTAAAACCCCTAAAACCCCTAAACCCTAAACCCTAAACCCCCAAACCCTAAACCCTAAACCCCAAACCCCAAACCCTAAACCCTAAACCCTAAACCCCAAAGATGGTCTCCCGCCGCGCCCTCCATGGCGAGCATGTGGCCGCAGCCGACGATGGAGCCCGGTGCCGGGGCGGGGCCGGTGCAGCGCCTGCCCCTGGAGCTGTTGCAAAGCGACGCTGGGCTCCAAAGCTGTAGCCCTAAACCCTAAACCCCAAACCCTAAACCCTAAACCCTAAACCCTGCGTCGGCCGAAGCCCTGTCAACCCCACCGGGCTTAGGTTCCCTTCAGGCTTTTTCGGGGCTTTTTCGGGCTCAGGGTCGGGGCTTTGGGGGTGTGTGTTTAGGGTCTATAGGGCTTAGCGCTCTTTCAGGTTTATTTTAGATTTTTCTTATTATTGTGATTATTATACTACTATCATGATTGTGATGCTTATTATTGTTACCTTTTTACTAGGGTTTAGGGTACACGCCGTGGGTTTTCCTAGGATGGACCCCCGGGCGGCGACTTGACGAAGTCGCCGCTTCCCAGCCTCCGCTCCGGGCGCCTCACGGCGCGCCAGCGCCTGTCGCGGGACCTCGAGGAAGCTCTTCTATAGGTAGGCACCCATTGGGGTTTAGGGTTTAGGGTTTGGGGTTTGGGGTTTAGGGTTTAGGGTTTAGGGTCTAGGGTTTAGGGTTTAGGGTTTGGGGTTCAGGGTTCAGGGTTTAGGGTTTAGAGCTTTTCTAGGTAGGCCCTTGGGAGATTTTCGACTTTCCCTTCTTGGGTTTCAGAGGATCACATTCAGGATGTTTTTCAGAGGATTTTATTTTCAGGGCCATCCTGGGAACCCACAGGCCCTGCTTTTGTTGGTGGCTTGGGGGCGTATATAGGGGTTGGGGGGTTCAGGTCTTGGGGTTTTGTGGTTGTAGGGTTGGGGGTTTAGAGCTTCGGCACTCGTCTCGTCCGGTTTTTGGGGGGTTTGTGATTTTGGGGTTTTTGGGTGGGTCCTTCGGGCTTTTGGGCCTTTACTTTGGGCTTCTAAGCTCTTCTAGGAATTCAGGGTAACCGGGTAAACCCCGACGCAGCCCAATCCAGCCCGAAACCTTGGCAGTTTGGGGCTTTTTTGGGGGTTGTAGGGTGTAGAGTGAAACCCAGCCCTGTGGACCTCAACCATTCCCTAAAATCTAGACTAAGACTCTAAAACCTCCCTCCCTGACCCCTCAAGCCTACAACCAAAACCCACACTAACCCCGAAACCCTAGAAGCCCAATCTTTGCTGATGTGGCAGTCAGTCTGCGAACTAAACCCAAGACCCTAAACCCCAGACATCCTAAACCCTAAACCCTAAACCCTGAACCCCTCAACCCTACTGCCCTAAACCCCTAAACCCTAAACCCTAATGCCCAAATTGTTGTTGCTTGAGTGCCCTCAGAAGTGGGAGTGTTTTCGGCACCGGGGCCCTAAGCAGGTGTCAGCTCACGTCGGCTGTTGATACGGCATACAATTTTATTACTCAGTGTTTTAAAATAGTGTTTGGTTCTTACATGTGAAAAAACATTAGTTTAAAATAAGTAAATAGGTTTAACGATATGTTTGTATATTATATATATATATATATATATAATTTCAATTCCATTCGATCCTTTTCTATTCGAAACTCCTTTCTATTCTTTGATTTTGTTTTATATTATCTTGATGTGTGATGATATGTTTCTTTCATTATGTCACTCCTTGTTTTATGACTTCTAACTAGAGGTGTGTTTTGAGACAGTGTCCAGAGATCGAGTCCCTTGACCTAGGCCCTCCTAACCCTAGAGCCCTTGCATAATACACCCTATACCGAACCTCCCCACTCCACCCACACCCACTCACCCAGTTCAAACCCAAGTTCAACCCTAAACCCTATAAACCCTACAGTATAAGCCCTATCAACACTACAAGCCCTATAAACCCCATTTACTCATGAAAAAACCCTAGAGCCCGAAACCCCGGGCCCTTTGACCCGACGGGTTGATGACAGGACCTCCGCCCAAAGCTCGAGAGCGCCAAAGCACGCGCCCAGGAGCTCTCCAAGGTAGGCTTAGTTTATGGGGGATTTGCAGGAGTTATACGGGAGTTTACAGGGTTCAAGCAGTTCCGGATGTCCTGAATAGCGTCTCTATAAAGCGGAGGCCGATACTAAAACAGGTGCAACATTAGCCCTGGGAGGTAGCCGCGGCCAAGCGCGCGGAGCTTGCAGACTTGGTGGCGGAGCTGCAGTGTCATATGGTCAGTTCTCTAGATCATGGTCCCTTTTTGGGGTTTAGGGTTTGGGGTTTAGGGTTTAAGGTTTAGGGTTTGGGGTTTAGGGTCTAGGGCTAGCCCCGATTATGTAGGGTACCCAAGAAGGGACCGTCATCCACATACAGGGTGCACGAAGTTTTCTGGACGTCTTTGTTTCTAGACTTCGAACGCGGGATTGCCAAGGCGCTCCGCCGGACAGAGGTCGCGTGGCCGCAGTGGAGGGGATCCCTAAACCCTAAACCCTAAACCCTAAACCCTAGACCCTAAACCCTTTTTTTTGGGGATCCCTAACCTTTCCCAACAAGACTCCGTCCCTAAAGCCTAAAAAAACCCTGAACAAGAGGACCCCAAGGAGCCCTAAGGGGGCCCTACGTAGGGCGGCCTTCGGGAATCCTGATTATATGCGTAGTCCTGGGTTTCCAGATCAGGCGCTATCAGCCTTCAGCCCCCGAAACTTCTGAAGAAGGGCCCTACATACTTGGGTGGGCGGGGTATTTTGGGTACCTTACAGGGTTGCCATCTACACCTGAAAGCATGGAATTCTGCCAACGAAATAGGCTCCTGGTACGCCCGACATCCTCAAGCCATCAAGAAGCAACCCCGCAGTAAGCTACTCTAAACCCTGAACCCTAAACCCCAAACCCTCCCCTTAAGGACTCTATATTCAGCTCCACAGGATGAACCCAACGAATCGAACCAGAGCCCTTCCTAAGGAACCAGTATGGTGAAAACGAGGGTGGTCCTAGGTAGGATAAGGGGGACCCTTAAAAGGGAACCCCTTCTAAGCCCTCTCCTGGCTCTCTTAACAAGGGACCTTACTCAGAGGGTCTATATCCCCAAGGGGTCCCCTTAATCCTATCCCCTAGGTGGGGGGGGGGGGGGGGTGTAACACCTTTTTGGGGTTGTTTAGCCCTTATTTGGGAATATGGGGCCCTTACACCCCACTCCCTTCCGCCCCTTTCGTTCCTTATGAAGGTTGCGAGGCTTCGTGGTGTCATACCCTGAACCCTTAAGCCTTCACCGAGAACCCAACCCTAACACCCAAACTGTCATGGTCTTACAGGGTTTAGGGTTTCGTGTTTAGGTTTTAGGGCTTAACATGCCTAGTCTCCCTTTGCCGGACCCTCACCCCCAACTCTCCGCACAGTGATGTGGAAGGACACCATAATCTTGAACCTGGGGTGATCCAGTTTGGCTGGGCTTAAAGTTTCGGATTCTAGGGTTTAGGGTTGTTGTTCCACCTTATGTTTCAGGGCCTAACGTCCAAAATTAGTTCTTTGTGCCAGAAAGGGCCTGCTTGAAGGTTCATGGGACTTAATAACCACTTATAACTGGGCTTATAACCCTACTTATAAATGGGATAACCCCTATAAGGCCCTTTAGGGGCATTATAAGTAGGGTTATAAGTACAGTTATAATTGGTTAGTAAGTACCATGAACCTCCAAGTGTGCTGTAGATCAACCACATCGTTTCGCGGTTGCAGTTGAAAGCATGTCGACCTGCAGTTCGAATTTGAACCCTGAACCCAAAAACCAAGCCGACGACCCTGGGTGTAGGGTTTAGGGTTTAGGGTTTAGGGTTTAGGGTTTAGGGTTTAGGGTTTAGGGTTCACCCAAGTCCTGAAACTCCACGCACCCCATCGTTCGATGTCGGAGACAGGCTGCGGAACAACTGGGCAGCCTTTCGCGCAGACAGCTGTCCGAGATCCGGCAACTGTGCCACTCGACTGTAGGGCCTGTGCAGTTTAGGGTTTAGGGTTTAGGGTTGAAGGTCTAGGAGATGTATAGGCTTGGAACCCATAGATCGCTTACGTCGCCGAGGCTTCATATCGGATTTCGGGTTCAGGGTTTATGGGGTTGATAGTTAATGGGGTTTAGGGTTTACAGGGTCCCCTAAACCCCTAAACCCTAACCCTAAACCCTAAACCCTAAACCCTAAACCCTAAACCCTAAACCCTAAACCCTAAACCCTAAACCCTAAACCCTAAACCCTGAACCATCCAAGGCCGGAGTCCCCCGGACAATGTGAAGAGGACGCTAGCAGCGGTCTGGCTGTCCTTCGGCCAGCACCTGAGGGACCAAACGAACCCTAAAGTAGGGTCATCTACCCTATGCTACTCTATTTCCTATTCAGGCATGTGGACCATAAACCCCTTTTTCGGGTGCATCTGGTCCCCAAAGCACAAGAAGTCACATGTGTGTTTCAGGCCTTTTGGGAGAACCTCCGTAAGACTACCTGCAGACCTTGCTATAGGGTTTAGGGTTTAGGTTTTAGGGTTTAGGGTGTAGGTTTTGGGATTTAAGGCGTGTGGTTGAGGGCTTGGGGTTTAGGGTTGAGACTTTTTTTGGCAAGAGCCAAGGTTCTTGAATGCCTCCAGATTCCAGGGGAAGTCCCCGACCAGCTTCTTCGACGACCGCAAAGACTGGGTCAGATGCCAGAAGATGCTGGCAGATGACTCCTTCATCGGCCGGATCCTCAACTACGACACGGCCGTCCTGACCTCGGTGCCCCACGTGATGTCCCACGTTGCTGGCACCTACCTGGGCATCTCCGAAGACCGGCGGCCCTCGGGCTCGGACGACTCCTCGAGCACGAGGCCGGAGAACCCGCCTCCGGAGTCGGCCGTGGGCGGGCGGATGGCCTCGCGCGCCACGCTGCGCCGCACGCTGACCAAGGAGCTGCAGCTCCGAGAGCTCCTGGCCTCCAAGGGCGCCCCCCTGCCGCCCCTCGATCTGCCCACGGTCGCACGCGCCAGCGAGCCCTGCGCCTGGGCGGCACTGTCCTTAAGGATCAGATGAACCCGAAAATTGGGGGGCATATGCCCTATACTACTATAATTCCTATGAAGGTATACGGCCCATAAACCCTTTTAGGGGTTCGTTTCGTCTAGGCATGAGCCCTGAAAACGGTCTAAGGGTAGTTTCACGGGCCCTTAGTATGGTCCCTTACCCTTTTCAAAGGGTTTGTAGGTATGGGCCCCCTAGGTTTTAAAGGGTATGTAAGGGGTCCCCTTTTTCAAGGTTCATATGAAGGGACCATGTGACTACCCTTAGACGAATCACGGGACCCCTAAACTCGATACCGTAAACCCTAAACCCTGAGCAGTATGTTAAGGGATACAACCTCAGGGGTACGAGTCTTGTTTAGGATTGTATAGGGTCTATAGGGGGTATGTAAGGGGTCCCCTTTCAAGGGCCCATACTAAGGGACCATGTAACTACCCTACCCTATAAACCCTATTAACCCTATTGAACCGATAAGCCCTATGGACCCAGAAACCCTAGAAGCCCGAAAATGCCTTAGAAGCCCATGTCTACGGACCCTGTAACTTCCTTAAACCCTAAACCCTAAACCCTAAACCCTAAACCCTAAACCCTAAACCCTAAACCCTAAACCCTAAACCCAAAGCCCCTTGAACAAGGTGGGCGGCTGCTCCTTTGGATGACCCGGGTCTTGGAAGAAGTGGGCCGCCGCGCGCGGCTTGAGGCAGAGCTGTGCCTGTGGCTTTGCAAGTTCTCGGTTTAGGGTTTAGGGTTTAGGGTTTGGGGTTTAGCGTTTAGGGTTTAGGGTTTGCGGTCTGATGGTCCCTTCTATTAGGGTTTAGTGTAATCCCTGCACTCTCAACCCCAAAACTCTCATACAAACCCTTATTGCAACAGTTCTCTCCTGTTTGGAGACCTACCGGCCTGGTCCTCCCATGGGCACGGTGTAGAGAAGAGACGATAGCAACGGCAACGTCATGGCAAGGGTTTACCCTTCAACCCTAAGCCCTAAACGCTGTTTGGGGGGGGCTTCTAGGCAGTTTGGGCGCATGTTGATGAGCAGCGACAGATTGGCCGGACTGGTTGAGGGCTCCCCATCTTTATGGGTTTTGGGGCCAGGTGCTAGGGCCTAGGAAGCCCGAACCTCCCGACCCTAAGCCCCAAACCCTAACCCTAAACCCTGAACCCTTACCTCCCCAAACCCTAACCCCTAAACCCGAAATCCGACTTCCCAGGCAAAGTTGTGAGGAGGAGCTTGCAGTGGCAGAGCAGCAGCGGGCCTCCTTCGAGGCTGAGGTGGGTGCCACAGCCAGGGGCTCCGGGCTTTAGGGTCCCCTGGGGGCAGGGTTCGGGGTTTAGTTCGGGTTTAGGGTTCAGGGTTCAGGGTTTAGGGTTTAGGGTTCAGAGTTTAGAGTTTAGGGCTTAGGGCTTGGGGCTTGGGGCTTAGGGTTTAGGGTCTTAGGGTCTTATAGGGGTTGGTGTATGTAGGGCTTAGACTTCGTTTGGGGCTGTAGGGTGCAGGGTTTTAGGGTGCTTTTTGTTGAGCTAAGGGGGCGAGGGTATTGGTAGCCTCGGAGTTTTCGGTATCAGGCCTGGGGACTCTTAGAACACTACTCTGCCGCAAAACCCTCATTTCGGGTGGTCCGCGGCCCCAGGACCTCTGAAACCTAAACCGTAAACCCTAAACCCTAAACCCTAATTACCCTAATTACCCTAATTACCCTAATTACCCTAATTACCCTAAACCCTAAACCTCTTCATATCAGGTGAAGAGTGCCGAAAGTGCGCTGCCTCCGCCTCTGCCCAAGGCGGTGGCCTCTCGGTTGCAGCGTGGCAAAGCTCTGTGGCCGAAGCCTTTCCTTCCCTACGGGTCCAGGTACTTAGGGTTCAGGGTTCAGGGTTCAGGGTTCAGGGTTCAGGGTTTAGGGTTTAGGGTTCAGGGTTCAGGGTTTAGGGTTTAGGGTTTAGGGTTTAGGGTTTAGGGTTTAGGGTCCAGGAGGTGGAGGCCGGCAACAAGTGAAATAGTTGATTGCAATAATCAAGGATTGTGTAATGGGGTGAGCGGGGTGGGGGGGTAGGATTTAGGGTGGGAAAGGGGGGGATTTCAAATACGAGGCCAAGATGGGGGTTCCAGGAGCCGCCAACTAAGGATTGGTTTAGGGTGCACGCAGGGAATGACTTCTGGGTCTGGGTACCCCAGCACCTTCAGGGAACCAATCGGTTCCGACTTCCTTGATTGCCTATGAAAAGCCCAGCATGCGCAGCAAACCGTACCAACCGTACCAAAACCCCGAACCTTTCTGGTGCTTTAGTGTAACTTTAGATCCTTAGCCTTTTGGGGTTTCTTGGGTTTCTGAATATGGCAGCTACAAATTTAATTTATAGCTACCCTTCTGAGTGCAGCCAACACTCCGGCGAACGTCTTGCGGTACATGAGGGGCGTTGTAGAAGGTACATTTGGGAGGAAAGGATGACCGGAAACCTGGAAAGGAAGGTTCTTAGGGTTTAGGGTTTTAGGGCTTTAGGGTTTTAGGGTTTTAGGGTTTTAGGGTTTTAGGGTTTTAGGGTTTCAGGGTTTTAGGGTTTTAGGGTTTTAGGGTTTTAGGGTTTAGGGTTTCAGGCTTTAGGCTTTAGGGTTTAGGGCCCGGAAAGCTTCACGATTCCCAGGTCGAGGTTGCCCCGAGGGAGCCGGAGCGGCGCTCGCCGAGGAAGCCACTGAGGGAGGTGGTCCTGCGGCCCGCTTCGAAGGTCACGCCTTTGTGGTGCTTTACCTTACTTCGCCTTTAGCTGAACTTTAAACTTTTTGGGTTTCCTTTTTTAGTAGGAATATTAAAGTTTAACCTTTTTTCCCCTTGGTCATTGGAGAAGTAAGTTACTGTAACTTAAGATACTTAGCCTTTTTTGGTTTCTTGGGTTTACCAATATGGCAGCTAAAAAATTACTTTATAGCTACCCTTCCGAGTGCAGCCAAGATACTTGCAGGCTCATGGGTAGTTATACGGTTTTACGTAGGGTTAGAAGTATGGCAACTATACTTATGAGCTTGTTTAGGGTGCTGAGAACCCTACCTATATCGTTCTAAGTTGGGTAACTATACTTAGAGCCCAAACTTTGTTGTTTTGGCCCAGCTTAGGTGTTTGGAGGCTCTAGGTTCGGGGAGTTTAGGGGTGCTTCAAAGGCCAAGTGCGTTCCTATGCCGTGCTACTTACTGGCTCATCCTAGGGGAATAAGGATCCTTGTGTCTCTCTATACCCCTTCTAGAGGGATATCCGAAGATGTAAACCCTAAACCCGAAACCGTAAACCCTAAACCCTAAACCCTGAACCCTAAACCCTAAACCCTTATATACCCTAAACCCTAAGCCCTAAACCCTAAACCCTAAACGGGGGGGACATTGAAGCCCTCAGCGAGAAGCCCAGGCAGCCGCTCGTAGTTCCCGTGGCCGCCCCCTTGCAGCTGCCGCCCGCGCGCCCAAAGCCGAAGCCCGAAGCGAAGGTGCCAATTGAGCGCGGGACCCAGGGTTTAGGGTTTAGGGTTCAGGGTTTAGGGTTTAGGGTGTCGGGGTTTAGATAAAATTTCAGGGTTTCAGGGTTGGGTTCAAAGTTTCAGCCATTGGGCTAGGGTTTCGGTTTAATTCCCTCCGCCAATGCTAAATCCCCCCGCAATTCTAAAATTTGCCTCGGCCGGACAAATATTCAAAATTGGGGGGGGGCCCAAACCGTAAAACCTGGAATCCGAGGCCTGGGAGGAGAAGGAGAGAGCATAGGGTCGGGAGTTTGGGGGTCTGGCTTCAGTTAGGGTTTAGCCTTAGTCCCTAAACCCGAATTAAACCCTCTGAGCCCTGAGCCTTCAGCCTTAAGCCCTGAACCCTGAAAACCCTCTGAGCCTTAGCCCTAAAGCCTAATTGACAACCCAAATGGCTCAACTCAAGGGCGGAGGCCAGCAACCCCCCCCCCCCCCCCAATTCTCAAACACGTTTAGTATGGGGCTGGGTGCTGGGAGTGCCCGGAAAATATTTAAAATTGGGGTGGGGTGTAGTATTAGGGGGAAGCGATTAGTCCGGAAGCTGAATCTATATACGGATAACCAAAGAACATCGACCGGTATCCCTCAGCCCTAAATAGTACCTCATCCCCTTCAATATCTCTAACCCCCATTAACCTCTACCACACCCGGCACACGGCCCAGGCTGGATGTCACAGGCCAGTTAGCCTCAGCCGACACCTCGGTCATGCTTTATCTGAAGTTTGTGGTCTAGGGGTTCAGGGTGTTTTTGGGCACCAGGACAAGGGATTCGCTAGTCTTCGTGGCCTTTGCGACGGACATAGTATCCTAAACCCTAAACCCTAAAGCCTAAACCCTAAACCATATGAGGATGTTCGGAACCTTAAGTTCGGAATGCCCTTCGGCAAAGAACCAGGTAGCGCCCAAGTGGAAGGTACGGAAGGAAGGCAGAACGACGCTAAATCCGAAAATCCGAAGCCCAAGAATCAATACACCTTAATTAAGGAATATACTCAATTCATGAAGGGATCCGTAATATGATTTAAGGCATATTCCTTAATCAAGGGGTCTTGGGCTCTCTGGGTCCTTGACTTGTCCTGTTGATCCAATGTGGAAGCCCTTCTTTCTTGTCGTGCCGACTTGCCCGGTTTGTTTACCTAAGGTGTGATCCCTTTAGGGGTAACCCTAATTATAAGGCTCCGCCAGAAGAAGAGGAGCCCCAGAAGGCACCAAGGTTAGGGGGCAGGGTTTAGGGTTTAGGGTTTCAGGGTTCAGGGTTTAGGGTTTAGGGTTGAGGATTTAGGGTAGGGTTTAGGCAGATCCCCCGCTTTGTCGGTGGCCTGCTGCAGAGTCTTTGTATTGGGAATTGCAGTACGAACTATCGGAGTATCGTTGGTGATGAAGGACTATGGGCTGAGGGGCGAAGGTACATGCCCGAAATCCAACAACCCTGAATAGCTTAGGTTTGGTACAGGGGTGGCGAAGCCAGGATCGTATGCAGAAGGTTTGGGGGCGGGGGGGGGGGGGTGGCGTAGGGGCGGGGGAACCAAAAGCCCTTCCCTACTAAACGAAACCACTACAAGAACACGCTTTAGCTGCCAACAGCCCCCTCAACGGGGTTGAGGGCCTCGTAAGTTTTAGGATTTAGGGCCTAGGGTTGGGGATGTGGGTTTGCCACCCAAAGCCCAAAACCCACAGGGCCCTACTGCAAACGCCCTAAAGGCCCTAGACGCCCTATTCCCTAAACCCTAAGCACTAAACCCTAAAGGCCCTAACACACTCAGCCGCTCTAGGTCCACTGCCAGCTGGCCAAGCTCAAGATGACTTTTCCGAAAGGTGTGCACGAGGCTCTGTTTAGTACGTGGGGCGGAGAAGGGTTTTGCAAGTGCGGTTTAGGGTTTAGGGTTTAGGATTTAGGGTTTATAGGGTTTAGGGTTTAGCGTTCAGAGTATAGCCCTGTAAATCTAACATGCTGGTTTAGCGAGGAGGTTGCATGACCTTCAGGTTTGACGCGTAAGTTGCGTCAAGGGCAAAGAATTGGGGGACCTTTGAAAGTGTGGGTTCCGAGCTGACAAAGTCGTGCTATAAGCATCCTTTTTCTCACACATTCCGGTTGAGATCTGCTCATCGGCGCCATCCAGCTTTCACGATTCTCCTCGGAGCTTGGACTTATCACGATCACGAAAGCACCCCTTGAAGCCACATAGATTGTTGCCAAGAATCGGCTTCAAACGATGCTTGGAGACCAGCATTTTGATGCGCCCCATCTTCAACATCCAAGCCCCAAAGCTGCGAGCTGATCGAGGTGCTTGACAAGCCGTCCCTGAGTAGAAAGGTTTGACTTTACTTTGATGGCAGTATTCAATTCAAAACGTGCACAGGACCATTACTGAGGATCGAACTCTTGACCCATCCCATAGAATCTTCCCCGGCAAAGCAGTGAGTATATCGAATATTATACCCTTGGCTGCAGCAGACTGCAGGTGAAAGATAAGAAAAACATTGCAATGTAGGCTATTATAGGGTTGAGGGTTAGTATGGTTTAGGAATGCCCGAGGCCTGCTGTAAAAAGGGTTTTGGAATTTAGGGTTTTTATTGTTCTTCTTTATGGGCTTATTCAGGTTTAGAGTTTGTATTGATCCAAGTCACTCCAGCGCTTAAGTTCTCGCAGGAGGTGCATCATCGCCTCATTAGCAAATCCCCAAACCCTAAACCCTAAACCCTAAACCCTAAACCCTAAACCCTAAACCCTAAACCCTAAACCCTAAACCCTAAACCCTAATCCTAAACCCTAAACCCTAAACCCGAAACCCTAAATCAGCGAGACACTGCAGCTGGGCAGTCCTCATCATGACCTCAAAGAAAACGTATACCAGATGCAAGCAGGACACGTGGAACTTCGGTTTCATCACCCAAGCCAAGTCGCCATCCCTGAGGAAGCAAGCACAAGCGCTCTTAAAGTGCAGGTTGGGTTATCTCCTCCATCTACGACCGAAGCAGCCCCACCTCATAGATATGGCTGTGAGTCTTCGATGGCATCGAAGAAACATCATACCAGTTGCATAGAGCTCGTCGGCCTCCGCTTGTGTCCTGAGCAGCAGGGCCCCTCCCACTCCTCCTTCAGTTTGACCAAAGACCTGAAAACATAAAAGCCCAAACCCACAAAGCTGATCTGAAGCTATGGCGTGCCAGCTGCAGATATCTTTGGCCGCGCTCCAGCAGGCCAAAGAAGCGGGCATAGGAAGTCCTTTTCAGGGTGGGATCTGGTTTTTGTTTGTAAATTTGGGTCTCGAGTTGAGAAACCACATAGCCGCCCCAAAGCCACCAAACCCATGAATTGGAAGGCCCTAGCAGTCACGAACAGGTTTAAACATATTCTAAGAATGGTTGGGTCGCACATATATTATGGGGTTTAGGGTTTAGGGTTTTGGGTTTAGGGTTTATAAGGGTTAGCCCGAAACACATCTGTAAATTGTATAGCATATTGTAGCAGAGGCTCATGGCCACCGAGACTAGGGCTAGCTTGGCGTCCCCAGGGTTTGCCTGAGCTACCTCCAAGCATCGTTCTGCAAGAAAGTCCAAAATGATTCGTCCATTGTACGCTTTGGCCGTAAAGTAATACCCATGCACCTTCTTCTTGATATGGCCCTCTTGGAAGCGTTTCTGAGAGCAAGGTACAGCGTTGCGTTTCCTCCATAGTTTAAATTCCTGAAAGGCGAAGGAGAGCAGCTCCGGCAATGATTGGTCCGTGTTCCCGAAGCTCCCAGCATCCAGTAATGCCTTCCTGGGCACAGGCGTGCGCGGGGGTTGTTTCAAAAACACGTCCGATCAAATGGTATATCCACAACCCTAGCCTAGACGCTAACCCTGTAATATTAGTACAAACCTTGCTTGCAATAGAGCCGAAACACATTGCTCCTCCGTTGGCTGTCTGCACCAGCCCTAGATTGTTCACGTGCATTGAACAGAACTTGACCATCGACAAATCGAAGCCGCGCAGCAGCAGCAATGGACCTAATCATGTATTCATTGGGATCTGGCGCTCGGGGTCATGTTGTGTTGCAAAACAAATTTATCGATCTACTCCGACACACATGTACAGTGCAAGGGGCTCAAAGTACCAGGCCGCAGTTTCTGGGTGATGAACTGCGAAGTCGTAACTTCCGTAGAAACCCACCCCGGGTTGCGAGCATCATGAGCATCTGGAGTATCATAATACTTGTTCGGGGAGGAGTCGTCGGCAACCGCATCACATTGGAAGCAGCACTTCATAGAGACAGGCGTGTGTCGAAGTCGAAGTACCCGCTCATGCCACTTCCAATCACCCTTAAGCTCGCAGCAGGCGAACCTTGTGCCATCTGCGAGCCACTGGCCCGCCAAGCGAGCCTTTGCTGCTGGGAGATCCTTGCCACTCGCATCGCAGCTTGGCCATCTCCCTCCAAAAGCCAGATTGGAACTCCAAACGAGATGTTCCAAGATCGGGCCCATTGTTGCAAGGCCTTCATGAACCATGTCCTGGTCCTTCATGGCAAACAGTAAGAAGTGACCAAGCCTTACACGTTTCGGCCTGAAAAGAGTCAGCGTAAGGAACATGGCAGTCACCTTGTCCTTCGGGTCACCCAAGCAACACTCGTCCCCGTAGAGGCTGAAAGGCACATGCTCGGAGCTGCCAGGATGGGAAGCGGCAAAGGGCATGTTAACCGACTTAAGATGTTGCCAATACTCCTGAACTTTCTCCTTGGGGCATCGTAGTTTCAGCTGGTGATACGTGTAGGCCAGCAGCTCGTGTACATCCAAGACAGGGATCGTTGTTTGGACAACTTGCCACTTTCCATCAGCAAATTCCCAGACTGGAACAGCCACATTCGTGGGTTCCTGAGCTAAGGAGACGCGGAATGGAAGGTGACAAGTGGCTTGGATCAATAGGGCTTATAAGAAGTTCATCAGGGAACAAAAAATTTTAAAGGGTTTGTAGGGTGCTAGGGGTTTCAGATTATATTATATCTTCCCTGTGTAGGGTCTCGATCTACTTTAACATCCCGATAGGGTGACACACCCAGGCTCCAGGGGCACATTGACATTCTTGAAGAAATTTCGCGCAAAGTTGCCAGGCTTGTACTTCATCAGTTTGGACACAACCTTGCCCTTGAAACGCCCGCTGGCCTCCTGCAAGGATATACTATTAAAAGGGCGCACATGCTGCGCTGCACGTTTGAAAGTACCTGCGCGTGTACACGCGCGCCATGTTTACAAGTACCATGTCCTCGTAGCCACTGCGTGCATCCTGCATGACTTCGGTGACGCTGGCTTCCTCAGCTTCATCGGTGTCACATTAAGAAGACACACGTGCGCAGTTTTTTTTAATAGATTCGAAGTTGCAAATTAGGCACAGAATGTACAGTGCTGCGTAGCCAGGATTCCCCGTCCGAAATCTTCTCCAGCATGTGCTGCAGCAGGCCTTTCGGCGATTCAGACGATTCACCATCGCTATGCTCACCTGGCGAAATTGCATTGCAATTGGAGCGATTATAAATTAGAATGACCCCTAGGTCACAAATGGCGCAGGCTCGTGATTTTTCTCATCCGGGATCCGGCTTTCGAAGTTGTGCCAAACTCGCAGCAAGAAGGTGCGCTAAGCAGCACACAGTTGCTAGGCTGTGCATAGCCCACTGGCACCTACGCCGGCAATAGTGGTGGTCAACGCAAAAGCAAAACGCAGTTTGTGTAATGTAGCTATGGCCCGGCCCGGGTGTCTTCCCAGCACAGCACCACGACTGGTGATGCAAACCTTCTGCTCCACGTATATCGTGGACCCGGATAGATATATAGCTGCTGACATGTGCATCAAGGTTAGCCCTGGTGTGTCAGAGCAAAAGCGAAAGATGTTCAAAATTTTCGAAGAGCAGCCAGTAGCAAGTTGCGATACATGTGAGCTTACAAGCAATCGAACAGGGGATAGCGCATGTACACACATCTCGTACGCTATGTTGCTACTTGCCACCCTTCAGGAACTTCCTGTACTGTTTGTCGTACGTGTCACAAGTCTTCAGAAGCTCCGTAGTCAGGTCAGGTAGGGTGTCCACCTGCGCACATAGAGCCCTAAACCCCATACATGACCCTTTTCATCAAACCCTATTAATAATAGATATGAACCGGTAAACCCGATATTTTAAACACCTATATAATTATAAACCCTATAAACCAACAATCGCATATATCCCTTCTGGAAACAGGCATATAATTATATTCTGGTTTGGGGGTTAGAACGCCTAGCAAAATAATATAATGTTATCAACCCTCCTGAAATTCAATAAACTTAAACCCGAAGTTTAGGGTTTAGGCCTTTTAAGGGTTTAGGGTCTAGGGTTTAATTAGGGTTTAGGGTTTATTATTAGGGTTTAGGGTTTATTAGGGTTTATAGGGTTTAGGGTTAATTAGGGTTAAGGGTTTAGGGTTTATAAGGGTTAAGGGTATAAGGGTTTTAAATAACCTCTTATCATAAACCCTACATATACTTAGCGCGTGTGAACCCTATATATAATCTAAACCCTTATCCCTATAAACCCTAAAAAATAATCCCTATAAACCTATAAACCCTATAATCTTATAAACCCTAATAACCATGACTACACCCTGAACCCTACCCCGGTTTCGAAAAAGCTAATTCTGGGAAAAAGGGGAGTTCGGGTTTACCCAGAACCCTCTAGAGATCTAAACTCCATACCATAAATTAACGGCGCGCAGCCT
The DNA here is from genome assembly GCA_905221605.1 of Symbiodinium natans. Taxonomy (NCBI): domain Eukaryota; class Dinophyceae; order Suessiales; family Symbiodiniaceae; genus Symbiodinium; species Symbiodinium natans. The sequence continues at coordinate 242,533 of CAJNDS010002790.1, read as the reverse complement.
AGGCATGCGCCGAGCCTGTTCGCTGTCCAGGGCAAGCTGGGCCGCATCACGGGCAACTCGGACTTTCGCAGCCTGCGCGGGTTATGGGCTCAGGGTTATTAACACTGTAGTGGGTTCCGGCAACATCTATCTTGCGATATCGATGCAGTGCAATGACCACCTCATCCAAGACATCCTGTTTCATTGCTACCAGCAGGTGGTTTCCCCTGAGTACATGCGACATCACACAATTCTCGCAGCCAGACGACCCTCATGACTAATGATGACATTGGAGCATCGTAGGCTACTAGCTACAGCTGAGCGATCTGCATGTTCTTGGCCGCTTCCGTTTCATCAATCCTCGAAGCAAGCTGCAGCCTGTCGCTACCTTTGCTCAGGGCCTGCCAAAGGGATATAACAATCAGAGCGACTACCGGCAATGAGTAGAGATCATATTTGCAAGGGATCATCATCACTGTGTACGGATTGCATCGCACCTTCTTGGCCTCGGCCTTAATCTGCTTTGCAGATTTCGAATCCTGCAACGTAAACTTTTTGGTCATGGGGGCATCGACCCATACAATTGAATACACAATAACCAACCCTAAGCCCTAAACCCTAAACCCTTATAAACCCTAAACCCTAAACCCTATTATAAACCCTAATTATTATTATACACCCTAACCCTGGTAATGCCCTTATAAACCCTATAAACCCTCAAGCCTCAACCCTAAACCCTAAACCCTAAACCCTAAACCCAAACCCTAAACCCTAAACCCTAAACCCTAATTATAATAATTAACCCTTATAAACCCTAAACCCTTATAAACCCTAAACCCAAACCCTAATTAACCCTACGTAGTCCTGGGGGTCCTGGTCACTCTTGCTGGCTTTGTTCTTTGCCATAGCCTTTCCCTTAGCCTTGGCTTTGGGCTTGCTCTTCTTGTTCTTCGGGGTCTTGTCTTTCCTCCGCTTGGGCTGCGGCTTCTTTGTCTTCTTTGGCTTCTTTGCGGTCTCGGTGCCGCGACTGTCTTCACCATCGATGTTCTCATCTTCGAAATCGCTCTTGCTCGACTCATCACTTGAGCTCTCCTCCGAGGACCCCGAACCCTCGAGCTGGAACACCTCTTCATACTCCTCGGCTTCCAGGTTTTCTTCGGTCTCGTCGGCGAGGCACAGGTATTGGTGCATGTCCTCCAGGGTTTGGGGTTTTATGATTATATTCGGGTTCTAGGGTTATACAAGGGTTTATGAAAATTATTAGGGCTTGAAGGCCTCCACAGACCGAGGCTGCGGGGGCGGGGGGGGCGGGGGGGCAGAGGGATATAAACCTAGTATGCTGGCCTGGCGGTGAGGACAATCGGGATGGGGTCGTGTCTCCCGCTTTTTGATGTTCTCGTCCCGGGACTTGCTGTCGATGATATCGTCGGCGATATCTTGGCCCCATCTGCTGATAAGTTCGGCGCGCGTGTACCACTTCCTGATCCCCCTTTTCTGCTTTGAGTTGCGGTTTCTCAGGGTGACCAAGAGGCCTGACTGCGCCCAATTTTCTGTGGACGTCAGCCAATTCTCGAAAAGGAACTGGCGCTGAGCGGAATGCGGAGGGGCTTTCTCTGCAAGCTTCACAATCTCTTTGGGAGTGTTGGGACCTAAGTGCCCGCCCTATACATCCAAGCTCGAAATTCCAAAATGTGGAACGCAAGACAAGGAAGCAATTATAAGCAGTTTGCAAAGGCCCAAGCTTATCAACGAACGGGAGAACCGCATGTACCTGGCATGGAGCCGCGATCTTGGCATCCTCCTTTGCCTTCTTTCCTGGGCTTTTCTTTCCTGGGCTTCTCTTCCCTGGGCTTGTCTTTCCTGGGCTTCCCTTCCCTGGGCTTCTCTTTCCTGGGCTTCTCTTTCCTGGGCTTCTCTTTCCTGGGCTTCTCTTCCCTGGGCTTCTCTTTCCTGGGCTCTTCTTTTCCGGGCTCCTCGTTTCGGGTCCTGTGCAGTTCTCTGCTTCGGCCTGCGTCGAATTCGAATTCGAAGGCTTCTCCTCGGAAGCCTCTGCTTGTTGGCTTTCCACGATCTCCTGTGGGCTCGCTTTCTTTCCAGGGCTCGGACCCTTGGTGGACATCCTTCGTCTTTTCTTGGCAGGGCTTTTACGGGCTGAGCTTGGCTGGGTTTGCTTCTCAGGGGTGCTAGCAGACATGTCAGCAGCGTTGGGCCGCCCAGAATCATGTACACCAGTCTGCTCATGCTGCTTGCTCTCTGCTGCTGGTTCGGAGGCTTTGCGCCTATCGATTTCGGCGACAACAGCCTGCAGCTGCTCGTCGGTGAGGCGGTCGACTGTGTGGCCCCTCATCAGCAATGAGTGGACCGAATCCTTTTCGGGGTCACTACTTGCAGCCCACGGGCAAGTCCACGAACTCCAGTCACCATTCCATGCGTTACCAGACCATCCATCCCACGAAGACCATCCCCACCCCGATCCCCACCAGGTATCACCAGAAGATGTTGTGTCGAGGCTTTCTTTGGATCAGGATGACCAATTGGGCTTATCACCATGCTTCTGCGTAGTGTTTCTGGAGGGGGTCTGCTGATCCGGGTAAGCAAGCTTGGCAGGGCTGGGGGTGTCAGCTTCGGAGTAGCCCTGGCCTAGCTGCAGTGTGAGGCTGGAGAGGTCCCTTCGGAGGAGCGGCCTCATCTCTTTGGGAGCCTGGGCAATTGCGCAAATACAGGGTTAGGGTTCGAAGGGTTTCGAGGGTGGTTTAGCTAATGTGAGAGGGTTTATAAGGGTTTATATATATATATATGTATATATTTTTATTATATCTATATACATATGTATGATGATCCATGATCATGAATGCATGTGTACAAAAAAATATATATATGATGCGGGTGCGGCCTGTCCCCCCCCCCCTTCCCCCCCCCACCCCCCCAATGCCCCCCCCCTCCCCCCCAATGCCCCCCCCTCCCTCCCCCCCCAATCCCCCCCCCCCCCCCCCATCCCCCCCCCCCCCCCCCCCCCCCTGTGTGTGGTTGAGGGGTCAGGTTCAGCGTGTGTAGGGTTTGGGTTGTTGAAGGGTTTAAGGGTTAGGGCCCCCCCCCCCCCCCCCCCGTGGTGTGGTCGTGGGTTGGTTTTAGGGTTCAGGGTTTTAGGGTTTAGGGTTTTATGGGTTCACACATGATATACATATATCTATCTATCTATCTATATATATATATCATACACATAGACATAAATCAATATACGTAGGGTATATGTGCACATATTCATCTATATATATATATATGTATATATATATATATATATGGATACTTTTCCCCTGTAGTGTAGTACTTTTGCATATTAATTAGGTATGTATATATGTATATATATATATATATAGAGAGAGAGAAAGATTTCGCGTAACATAATATATATATATATATATATATATATATATGTACATATTATACACTTGTATATAGTATATTGTATTCCATCGAATATGTATATATATATACATATACATATATATATATATATGCTCTGTGTATACTATGGAGGTTATAAGTATATATATATATATACAATATAAATATATATATATATATATACACATACTATCAATAAAGTGTTTATATCTATCTATATATATATATATATACAATACCTACAAAAACATTCGGTGTCCAGTAGGGGAATTAAGGGTTAGTTCACCTTTGGGATTATAAGGGGATTAAATTAGCACAAAAAGGTTATAAAATAAAGGGTACTTACTCTGCTACTTGGCATATATATATATATATGATCCCGGTTCTCGGTTCGCCACCCCCCCCCCCCCCCCCCCCCCCATGGTATGGTCCCCGCCCCCCGCCCCCCCCACCCACCCACCCCCCAACCCCCCTAAACCCTAAACCCTAGAAGCCAAGGTTCCTCCGGGCTGCCTTGGCCTGCTTCGGCCCCTGCTTCCTTCCCATCTTTTGGCAGCGGCGAGGGCACCTTCAAGGTGGCGTCGACGTCGGCGTCCTTCCATATAGGGTTTGTTGGTGTATAGGGTTTCTTAGGGGTTATAATTTAGGGTTATTATAGGGTTCTATAAAATAAATATATGGGTTTTCTATTTAAGTAGGGATACATATATAGTTTCATAATAGTCTTTACGTAGGGACAAAGATCCTGGGCCTCTTTCCCACCCTCGTAAGGAGTGCCACCCACTTGCGCGGCCATGTCCTGCCAAAATAGCACAGTACTACACACATCGACGCGGGATAGACGTGTGATAGATCTAGATATTCGAAGCCGAAGCAGGAAGCCAGGTCCTGAGAGTTTGCGGTTGTCATCGGGGTCGCGGCTTCTGTTTTGCTGGCTTGGCTGCACGGGGTTGGCAAGGACTCCTCTTTTGTAGGGGTTCTGCGTCGCGGTCGCGTAGGTGGGGGTGGCTGCATCGCCTGGGTGGCGCCTGGATCAGCTGCAGGTGGAGCAGGCGCGGCTTCATGACCAGACCCTAGAGCTGTACCTGGCTAGTATAATTGAGGAATCGCATTTGCAAGGGTCGAAAAAAAATAAAATCATGCCGGGGAGGCCTGTGAGAGCACTCTGCTTCAATTCAGCAGCTTGCTTCAAAATTTCTTCCAAGGAAGGCACCGGCATGATGATCAGAAGGAGTGTGCGTAGAAATGTTTTATGAAATGACATGGCACTGGTTCCAATACACTGCAGCAGTGGCTTCTGACACAGAACCAGACCACACCATATCATCAGTTGAGCCGCTTCCATGGTGGCGGAGAAGACGGAAATTGCATGAAAAAACTGCTGGAAAATTATACTGGGCAAGGGCAAAATTGTAGGGTCACGCCAGCATCACGCAGCAGTCACGCTCGAGTCACGCCCACTCACGCTCAGTGTGGCTGTGGCTGTATTTAAAACTAGACCCACGCACGCACAACGCACGCGCAACGCACGCACAACTCACGGCAGCATCACGCCAGAATCACGCCAGAATCACGCTAGCATCACGCCCTCCGAATTCCCAAAAAAACCCTCCGAACTCCCAAAAAAACCCTCCGAATCTTAAGTAAAGAGATGCTTTTTCGGAGCACATCGAGGGTGATAATGCTCGAGCTCCGTTTCCTTGACTGAGGCACGATGCCAGAACGCAGGTCTAGTCCCTGCTTAATTGTGCAGTGCTGCATCGAGGCACACATATGGGTATCCACATGTGATTAAATTTGGTGAATTTGGTGCGCAGTGCAGAGTGATATCAGTGCATGGATCCCTCATCAGAGAGCCATCATCGGCCTGAAGCGTCCCTGCGCCTGCTCCTGACGCAGGAAGTCTTCCACCTCCTCGAGATTCGCGTGCATCCAGCCGAGCGGCTTCGGGACCTGGCCAATCAACTTATACATGGGCGCCCAATATGTCGAGTTCAGAAACCTGGGGGCTCTATAGAGGTGAAAGGGTTACCTGGATCTGCGAGAAAGACCCCTAAACCCCAAACCCTAAACCCTTATAAACCCTAAACTCTAAACCCTAAACCCTATAAAATAGAAAATCTAAATTACAAACCCTTGGCCCTTTATAAGCCCTAGACCCTAAACTCTACAATAAACCTTATAATTATAAACCCTATAAACATATGCACTGCCCTTACACGATGCACCTATTGCAGCGGGAGGAGAAAGGGAGAGAGAAAGACAGAAAGAGATAAAGATAAAGAAAGAAAGAGAAAGAGAGAAAGATAAATTTAAGAGAGAAAGAGAGAAAGAAAGAAAGAAAGAGCGAAAGAGAGAAATAGAGAAAGCAAGAAAGAGAGAAAGAAAGAAAGAGTGAAAGAGAGAAAGAGCGAGAAAGAGCGAGAAAGAGAGAAAGAGAGGAAGAGAGAAAGAGAGAAAGAGAGAAAGAGAGAAAGAGAGGAAGAGAGGAAGAGAGGAAGAGAGGAAGAGAGGAAGAGAGGAAGAGAGGAAGAGAGAAAGAGATAAAGAGAGAAAGAGAGAAAGCGAGAAAGAGAGAAAGAGAGGAAGAGAGAAAGAGAGAAAGAGAGAAAGAGAGAGAGAGAAAGAGAGAAAGAAAGAAAGAAAGAAAGAAAGGAAGAGAGGAAGAGAGGAAGAGAGAAAGAGAGAAAGAGAGAAAGAGAGAAAGAGAGAAAGAGACAAAGAGAGAAAGAGAGAAAGAGAGAAAGAGAGAAAGAGAGAAAGAAAGAAAGAGAGAAAGAGAGAAAGAGAGAAAGAGAGAAAGAGAGAAAGAGAGAAAGAGCGAAAGAGCGAAAGAGCGAAAGAGCGAAAGAGCGAAAGAGCGAAAGAGCGAAAGAGCGAAAGAGCGAAAGAGAGAAAGAGAGAAAGAGAGAAAGAGAGAAAGAGAGAAAGAGAGAAAGAGAGAAAGAGAGAAAGAGAGAAAGAGAGAAAGAGAGAAAGAAAGGAAGAAAGGAAGAGAGGAAGAGAGGAAGAGAGAAAGAGAGAAAGAAAGAAAGAGAGAAAGAGAGAAAGAGAGAAAGAGAGAAAGAGAGAAAGAGAGAAAGAGAGAAAGAGAGAAAGAGAGAAAGAGAGAAAGAGAGAAAGAGAGAAAGAGAGAAAGAGAGAACGAGAGAAAGAGAGAAAGAGAGAAAGAGAGAACGAGAGAACGAGAGAAAGAGAAAAGAGAGAAGGATTCAAACTTCTGGCCATGCTTCGCCTTACTGGTTTTGGGTTTCATTAGTATATATACTTTCTAAACCCGAATATATATATATATATAGTACACATATGTGTGAGAGGCTATATAATTATAGTTCTATTTTGGTTTTGGGTTTTATAGGGTTGAGGGCTATTCTAGCTGGGTTTACTATTTTGGGGGTATGGGTTCCGCATAGTTTAAGATGAGAGGCCACATACCGGAGGTGCAAGCGCGCCACTCGCACACAGAATCTGTGTGGATAGGTTTGCGTTTGCTTCAACAACTTGTCGCCTGTCCTGGGCAGAGCGCATGCACACATGATCAGAGCAGCTACACACCACACGAACGCACGCGCACAGAGCACGTTCTCAGTTGCCCACACAGTCGTTCGGCCATCCGGGGTTTTTTTTCTCTTGACGATGCCTTTGGAATTCAATCCAAGGCGAGCCAATCTCTTCTTCGTCAGGGTGCGGTACAGCTTGGGGATCAACCCCTGGATTGCAGGACTGCGCAGTTGCAAGGGTTCGAACTCGTGATAGCAATAGCAGGACGCAACATGATCTTTGCATCCAGGCCACATGGTCCCAAAAGCCAAACTGCCTTTTCTGGAGCGCGATCCGAAGTAGCCCATCCAGCTGAGCAAAGGGGAGATATAGATAATGCACGTGCACTTCCAAGAATTCTCAATCAATACGATTGGCTTGCGATTGGGGTCCCCGCAAGAAAGTTCTGTGGAAGGGCAAGAAGCAGGATAGGACCCGAAACACGTGTGCGACATAGGGGACGTGTTCGAGCTTGGAGCTGAAAGGTTGTTCCAACAGGAAGTAGCATTGCCGAACAGTGAGGAGAAGCAAGAGAAGTGAGACACGGGCGGCTATCCTTAGATCGATTGCAACAGAGAGATGGAGCGTGCTTTGCACTGTGCAAAGTTGTTTGATCGAGGCGTGTACAAATGAAACTGCAAACCGAGCATCACATTAGCCTGTGCCACAGAAGGCGCTTCTTCATTTCCCAGCGGACACTCAACCGTGCGGCCAGATGTAGCCGAGCTTATCCACACGAAGCTGCTGCACGGCAACCCTATTGTCGCCAAAGCATGCGGTCTCAGCTTCAGGATCCCACGAACAGCCGAAATGAAGCCGGGCCTCAGTGTGGCCAAGTGCCTATGAACTGGACCCTTTATAAAACCCTAATTATACCCATAAACCCGTCTAAACCCTAAACCCTAATTTTAACCCTAAATCCTATATCTAAATATTTAAACCATTATATAAGCCATAATAAACCCTGAACCCTATAAACCCTATAAACTTATGAACCCTAAACCCGAAACTCCTAGTTAAGACAGAGAGCGTTGTTGTGATGTCATCCAGAAGTGGACGGCCCTTGATGTCGTAGTAGTCCCTCGCCACAAAAAACAAAAAACAAAAAAACGTAGTAACTTCCCAGACAACAGGACTGATGAGTGCGCAGAAATCTTATATTGGCAAGCAAGTGTCGATCGCAGGCCAGCAATGCCTGCAGCTTTGTTCAGAGGACTTGCGAAGGAATCGGGGGAAAGCTAATTTCAGCATCGATCGAGGTTCTGGCAAAATTCTCGCTGCATGCCTCTTTGGCCTGCGAACAAATCGAGGTGGTGTAAGTCCTCGGTGCTGGAGCGAAAAATTTATAGGGTTTTTTGGGGTTTATGGTAAGGGCTTGGTGTCAATTAGGGAATAAGACATAAACCCTATAAACCCTGATAAACCCTACAAACCCTAAACCCCAATATTATATACATGACCCCTAAACCTAGTTCACCCTCAACTAAACCCTGTAATAAACCCTGGCCAAATGGTTTACAACGTGCCCGGGCACTCTGAAGCTCATATCAGGCGGACTGTTTTGGACGATGAAGTCGCAAACGTGTATCCTTGCAACATGGGGCGGGTTCGGGCTCGTGGCGAATTATATCATTTCCAGCAAGCTATCGCTATAAGAAAATATATGGTTTAGGATAGTACAATATTGAAGCCAAATTACAAGGTCTTGTGCGAACCCATGAGGGTCAACATCGTAATAGCTGCAGCACTCAATGACAAAGGAGATGCCGTCATGGCACTGGCGCTGGCCCACTTTGTGGCCATGGTTCGCAGCTGGGCTGAATGCTTCTTTTTGGGTTTTATTACGTCGTGACTTGTAGTTGGGCACACCTCTGCGGCCCCACACACACGCACATGCACACCGGCAAAACTCGAGCTGAAAATTGGAAGCAGGTTGCATGACCATCAGAGCTGCCACTATCACGCGGCAGATTGAATCGGTTGCGGTCAAAGCAGGTCGCACAAAGTGCAGTGGCCCGCCCCTTTTAGCGCACACATGACAGCGAAGCAGGGTGCATCACTTCGAGCGACGCTGATCAAACATATAAGTACTGGCCAGGCACGCGTATACAAAAATGCCTTGCGGGAACTTGTCGAGTCACGCCCGTGTGGCCTTCGAGCGGCCCTTGCGAACAGTTTTTCTTTTCTTCTTTCCCCTGAGGGTTCTCTTGGGCTCATCGTCACGAGGAATCGGAATCCAGCCCGCCAGCAACTTTGCCAGCCTGTACCTAAAGAAGATCTCCAAATAGCTGCGCACACGCGTCGACACACAACACAACAGAATAGTACTTTCGGACGAAGAACATCTGCTGCAGATTGCCCAGGTCCCCCTTCTTCCAGCTCAAAGTGACCCCCTGGTTCTTGTTGGCCTGCACGCAGGGATCAATATGTATCACGTGATAAGACTGCTAGCCCTGATTACATGTCCGTATTGCAATCTAGACCGCGGAACCTGCACGGGAACTCTCGAATCGTAGCTCAGCACCTCCGCAATCTTCTCATCAGAGACGTCGCTGATGTAGAAGCTTCCACCGAACCTACGTTAGCTAGATCTTGCAATTAATTGCAAGTTTCTAGATTCAGAGCAAACTGTCCCACCTCAATTGAGTTGCAGCCAAGCTTCAAAATTCCAATTGTCGAGGCTTCCCATCCATACTCCAGGATCACCTTCTCGGCTGGCTTCAGGGTGAATGACCTCGATGCTGAGGAGGCTCGATCAGCACTGTACATGTATAAGGCCAAACCCCCCCCAAAAAAAAAAACACCAGGATCAATTCTATATATTGCCAAGCTGCGTAGACTCTCTCACAGCTTCAGCGTCCGGCAAGGATATCCGCTCGAGCTTTTGGAGGTCCCTAAGGTCTTGCATGACCTGCTCCTTGCACGCCTGCGCAACTCAACAAGGTTGTCTGGTGTAAAAAAGGAATTCGAACTACATATGCCCATTGCAATGGAGGTGACAAACCTCGATGCGCTGCCGAGACTTCGGCATCTCTTCCACCGACTTGTAGGCCTTGGCCTTGCGCTTGCCCCTGGCAGAAATCGAAGGTGTCCATCCGGAGTGAACCTGACGTCACACAAGGGTTTAGGGCACAGGGCGTTTATAGGGTATTATTTGGGTCTATTCGTATTATTCTATTTAGGGGTTCTTCATGTAGGTTTTACAGGATATATATGATTCAGCTGATGATTCTTGGGGTTTAGAGACCAGTCAGCCAAGGAGCTCGCAAAACTCCTGCGCTGCTCACGCCTGGCGATGGCTCCGGCTCCTGGGCTGCAGAATTCAAATTTAAAATCTCAGTCGATCTGGAGATATATATATATATATATATATTATGATCCATGAATCGAACAATTCTATCCAGATGATCGAATGTCGACAAGAGTCGGCGGCATCCTCATGATCACTTTCTTCGAAGTGTAGTTGGCGCCTGGGTGTCTCGAGCTCGCCGACCTCCTCTCCTTGATCGACCTCCGGAGCCACATCCAAAGCCTTGCCGGCCTTCGCTTTGCCCTTTCTGGACTTTCGCTTCTTTTTTGGCGGGGAGGTGGAACGGTGCTCATCCTTGGCTGCTTGGTCCTCTGCTGCCAAGGCGACGGCATGTGCAACGATTTGCTCTCCGTCGGATGCCTCTCCTTCTGCTTCTGCCTCTGATTTTCCTTTTGCTTCTGCATCAGCTGCAGGCGCCTCTCCTTCTGCTTCTGCCTCTGATTTTCCTTCTGCTTCTGCATTGGCGACATCTCCTGCTTTTGCCGTCGCCTTCGCCTTGCCTTTTGCCTTCACCTTCGCCTTCGCCTTCGCCTTCGCTTTTCCTTTTGCCTTTGCCGTCGCCTTTGCCTTTGGCAACTCATCTTCACGAAGTTGCTTCCGAAGCTTCCTTTGCGCCTGATCAAAACTCTACCGAATTTCGAAAATCACGAAGTATAGTATAATATTATAATTTCGATTTCATGAACAAACTAGCTCTCCGCAATGGCCTGGAGCAGTGTGTCTTCATCTGCATGGTCCTTGTTTTGCAAATCAGTCGCAGCTTCCTCCACTTGCTTGGCCAGGCTGGCATCCACGAACGGTAGCTTGTCGAGCACGGGCTTCGAACGATCGCCCTCCTGGCACACGGTGTTTTTTACATATTTAAACATCTTCATTGCTGACGCAGCTTGCCCACGACACGAACCTACCCTGCAGGCTGTCCTCCAAACTAGACACAGGCCGGCTTGCCGGAAGATCTTTCGGTTCCTTCACCGGGGCCTCGCGCATATAACAAATCACGACGACCAGGGCTAATAACTCTGCTGCACACGAAAATTCATTGCAGATGCCTTCGTGGGCAGAATCTTGGGCCTTGCAGGTGAGGCAGCCTTGCACAGCACCAAATTATAATCAGAAGTACAAACACGAGCAATGTGCACTGATCAATGCGATCGCGTTCCTCCATTTCTGTGGTAGTACATGATTCGGCCACACTGGCTGCCTCCAGAAGGGTCATGACTGTGCATGCATTGTAGTATTGTGCACATGCACATGCACACACACACACACCCACACACACACACATCGGCAGCCTTCCCAGGCGACTTCAAAATCTCACTGACGTGGGGGCCTGCCTTAGTTTCACGGATAGTTTCACGCATTCATTTTTCAATGTCCTCAGCCTGGCCCTGCCTTGCGCAATGCCTGCGTGGGCTTGATCTTCACCTTTATAAGGTCCTTGTGGCCGGTCTCCTGCGCCAGACACAGAGCCCTCATTCATGGTAGTCCAGCAACCCGAATGTGCCCCCCTTGCCCCCCCACCTCTGCAGCAAGAGAGCTCCATGTTGCTGGGGCTGCAGGGATCGGTTTATCCACCGGCTCCTTGCACAATTTAAAAACAACTTGAGTTTCTTCCTTCCCCACGCCTCCCTCCCCCCCTTCCCCCCTGTTCCACCGAATTTGCCTGCAGCTCCTCTTCTGACTCCGATTCGATTTCGATGGGCTGCACATGCAAGTTCACATACATGATCTCCAAATCAGCATCATCTGGATCTTGCATTACGCCAGAGAAGCCTGACCGGCATGGAATAGGATACATCGCACACATCTGATCACTGCACACGTAAATGCCTATATCGGGCCTTCAATGTGCACTTGCGTCTCTGTGTTGTCTCCCACCGATAGTTTCTTGTGAAGCTTGCCGGCCGACTCGGGCTGCGGGGATTCAGCCTGGCCAAGCATGTTATATACATATTACAAGATCGTCTCGACTCATGCAATGCAATCATCCAAGCTGTTATCCCACGCATGTGTGTCCCACCTCACCATGGTCACTCTTGACCTTGCGATGCAATTCCTTCAGCAGCTGCATGTGGCCATGCCCGGGCCTGGCAAATGAGTCTGGACATGTGTTGGCAAGACACGACACGGGCTGCACCAACGCAAGAGAATTAGAAGGCCTCGCTCCCTCATTCTGACCACAACGTCGCAAGACGTAGCTCATCAACGCCCTGTGCAGGTTCCCTTCTGTCAACGCCCAGTCCTGGCACACATGTACGCGCATGTGTGACCCTTATAAACCCTAAGCCTAAACCCTATAAACCCTAAACCCTAAAACCCTAATTAACCCTAAACCCTAATTACCCTAAACCCTAGAATAAATACTAAACCCCATTAAACCCTAAACCCTATAAACCCAAACCCAAGCCTCTCTCTCTCTCTCTCTCTCTCTCTCTCTCTCTCTCTCTCTCTGTGTCTTCTCTTTTTCTTCCGAAGTCCTGGATTTCAGCTTTTGCGGCGTTCTTTGACACGATGCCATACTCGCCAGCAATGCCCGCTAGGGCTTCCTCCAGATCTGGAAACTACACACGGTAATTATACCTCCTGACAAATTTAAATGGATGGATCGACATCGATGGAAAACACCTGGATTGCCAATCGTGCCTGAGCTTCCTTCTGCGTTGGCGTGCTGACAAACACAGAAATCATCATCGTCAGCAAACCGTAGTTCACATCTTTCGACACCTGCGCAGAACGTAGCTCCAACCCCAGTAGACTTATATTAGACACATTCCCGGCCTCAGTCTCGGTCACCGAGGGTCCACTGAGGTCCACGAATGTAAACTTCACAGGAACCTGCCGGAGCCAATCAATATTTTTTCGAAGAACGTGAACCGAATTGCCGCTGTTGCCCACCTTGCCACGTCGGCGCGCTCGATCAAGCTTCTGGGGCCCGATTCCAGCTTTCTCACAGATTGCCTTGAATCTCTGCTCCACGAAGTTTGTGTCCCCAAGGAGTTTGCGGTAAATTGCCTGTCGGGTCTGTGCTATTTCATACAGGTATATTGTTTGTTTATTTATATAATTTGACACCCCACCTGCAGCAAAATCACAATTTCTGGCTTGGGCTTTGATGTCGGCATTGCAAGGCCCCAGGGTTGAATGCAAATATGTCCCAAAACATATATCCAGTGTTCAAGATGCCCCGTGCCAACTTGTTCAATTTTATTCACATAGCCTGCACCCCTTGATCGATTTCCCAGAGAGAATCATCCAAGGATCGCTGCTGGCGGCTGCGGCAGTGAGCGGCACAGCACATGCAACACAGCACGGCGCAGCACACAGCTGCAGTATAACACGTGCACCCCACGTGCGATCGACCAGAAAACAAGCCAGGAGCACCTGATTCGGATGACCAGGCATCAACGTTATCATTGGATTCAGAATGTCCTTGGCCAAAATACAGCAAGCACCTGTGTGAAAACACACGCCGCACAAAACAAGTGCGACCAACACTAGTGCTTCCGGGCATCGTCGCAAAAGTGAACGTCGCATCCATGGAAGCAGGAAGGCAGGTATGCAAGGCAGCCATTTAAGTCACACAAAACCATGGTAAACGGTAAGAATTACTAGCGCTAGCACCCTTGAAACACATAACATTTCTTGCAAAACTCTTGTCCGATTAGGGTCAACCAAACATTCACAAAAGACACCTGAAGTCAAGGGCGACGGTTGCGACAAGAGCATCAACAGGCTGGTTAAGCGAGGCGGTTGATTCACAGGGTAGTAGGGACCTGGGTTTAGGATCAGGGTTCAGAGATGCAGTCACGGAAGACACGAAAGCAAAGGCGTGAGCCTGAACGAAGCACGCGGTCAGCCTTATCACGAAACGCCAGCATTAGGGTACGACACCCTGAGCCCAGCGAAACCCCAAACTGGGTCACTAAACCCTAGAAAGCCTCAAGGGCCTGCACCCTGGCGTCTCTTGCTTGGGGCCGAACCTTGGGTGGTCATGGGTCAGGATATCTTGAATCGCTCGTCCATGAACCTTCTGGCTGCGTGATGCAGCTCGTTTTGCTTGTAAGGATCCATGAAAAGAGCCTAGGATGCCCAGTAGTGCCCTTATTCCCTTTTTTGGGGCTCTAGGTTCCCCTATAAACCCCTTTAAGCAAAAAAGGGCACCCTTTTTAATCCTAGGTTCTTGGGCAACCTAGGAGCTCATGGAAAAGAATCCCCAGAATAGTCAAATCTTAAGGCTCTCGACTCTCGGAGTGGGGGTTGGGGCTAAGCCTTGAACACTATACATCCTACCCTAAGACCCTCGAACCCCAAACCCAAAAACCTTACTAGTAGCCTAGAACATTTCAAACCCTACCATAAGCCCTAAAAGGCCTCAAGCCTTCAGCCCTAAAACCCGAAAGTCCGAAGGCCGGGAGCTCTGAAAGCCCTCAACGACCCGATAAACCCGAAACGGGCCTTAATTGCGCCCCACCGCTTTACCCCAAACCCCGAGCCCCTAATCCCTCAACCCTAAACCCTAAACCCTAAACCCCTCAACCCCTAAACCCCTAAACCTAAACCCTACGCCCTAAACCTTAAACCCTAAACCCTACACCCTACAGGGAGCGTCGGGCTTTAACCCCTAAAGCCCGAAACCCTAACCCCTCAACCCCTGAACCCTAAAGCCCTAAAGCCCTGGTCTTCTCAGATCTCCGCAGTCGGGGCGGACCTCGACGCACTGGACCGCTTCTCTGACATGAGCCTTGGCGAGTCTTTAGGTTTAGTGTTTAGGGTTTAGGGTTTAGGGTTTAGGGGTTTAGGGGTTTAGGGGTTTAGGGGTTTAGGGGTTTAGGGGTTTAGGGGTTTAGGGGTTTAGGGGTTTAGGGGTTTAGGGGTTTAGGGGTTTAGAGGTTTAGGGTTTAGGGGTTTAGGGGTTTAGGGTTTGGGGATCTGAGGTTGCCAGGGCACCACAAGCCGAAAAAACCCTAACCTGGAACTATTATCTATACCTACGGCTTTCTTAGAAGCAGCAACTTTCAAGTCGTATTCGTGGTGTGACCAAACCGCAAACCCCAAAGCCATAAAGAAAGGTTAACGGTGTAAATTCCCTGGAAATCCCGAGAAAAACCCCGAATCAACCATTGAACTCAACGCTCAAAGGTAGACGTTTTGTGGCTAGGGATAGCGCACGCAAGCAGCAAGCCGTTCAGCATGCCTGCCCATCAAAATCCGAGCCCTACAACCTCAAACCCTAAACCTTAAATGCCGCCCCAAACCTCACAACCCCAAACCCCACAGCCCTGTAACCACAAGCCCTCTAAGCTGCAAATCCTGACGCCCTTCGAGTCCTAAGCCCCTTTAGAGTTTAGGATTAGGGTTTAGGGTTCAGGGCTAGGGTTTAGGGTTTAGGGTTTAGGGTTAAGGGTTAAGGGTTGAGGGTTTAGGGTTTAGGGTTTAACTCCCCGGCTCCCCAGGCTGCGAGAACATCGGGATGGGCGTCTCAAGCTGTCGCTCGAGGGCCACCGGCAAGCCAACGAGAGCTCCATGGCCCAAGGGGCGAGGATGCTTTCGGGTTTGGGGTTTAGGGGTTTAGCGTTTAGGGTTTATGGCCCAAGGGGCGAGGATGTGTTGGGGTTTAAGTTTGATAGGGCTTCGGGATTTAAGGGCTTAGCTCCACCCGTGCGTTCCCCAAGATACTAGATACTCCTTTTGAAGGAACCCAAAAAAGGGTTTAGGGTTTAGGGTGTAGGGTTTTGGGTTTACCCGTATTTTCGGAAGCCCCCACATGGGGCTTTCTGGGCTCTGCAGTGGGGGTTCGCAGAGGGGGACTAGTCGGGCAGATTTAGCTGCTGCCCTCCCTAAGTTCGAAGTAAACCTTGCTTATTGTGGGGATTAAGTGGGTGTTTCCCTTTAAAATATCGGGGGGGGCGGGGGGGGCGGGGGGGGGGGGGGGGGGCGTACCCCTTTTTTTCTCTCCCTAAATAGATTGGAATCCCCGTAAAGGGAGCCCCGCAAAAGTACCCCGATTGTCAGAAACACCCAAATGACCCCTAGAGTTGGACCATGTGCCGTATAGGGTCTATTTCTCAAGGTACATCCAGGATTCTTCATTTACTTGGAGGTTCAGGGTACTTAGTAACCAGTTATAACTGTACTTATAACCCACTTACAAGCCCCTCAAGTGCCCTAGTATGGCATAAGTACACTAATAAGTGGTGAATAAGTACCATGAACCTCCAAGTAGCTCCTGTAGTAAATCATGGCTGCTGGCTGAGCTTGTTTTGGGCGCAAGGAATTTCCCCAACCCTCACCCTCCCACACTCCTAAACCCGAAGCCCTGAGCCCCCCTAAGCCCTAAACCCCAAACCCTGAACCCTAAACCCTAAGCCCTGAACCCTAAACCCTAAACCCAAAACCCTAAACCCAAAACCCTAAACCCTAAACCCTAAACCCTAAACCCTAAACCCTAAACCCTAAACCCTAAACCCTAAACCCTAAACCCTAAACCCTAAACCCTAAACCCTAAACCCTACCCAGATTCCAGCCTGAAAAATCCGGCCGCTTTAACGGAGGCGAAGGCCTGGACCTGCAGCGCGCCAAGGCAGCCATGCAGGAGCCCATTGCGGGAATGGGGATAAGGGTTTAGGGTTTAGGGTTTAGGGTTTAGGGTTTAGGGTTTAGGGTTTAGAGTTTAGGGTTTAGGGTTTAGGGTTTAATCCGAGCACCTGTTTAATTGGGAGGGGTCCCCCCCCCCCCCCCCCAAAATAAGGAAGGCAGGGTTCCGCAATAATTGGACCATGGCCCTGCATTGATTCTCTATTAAAAACAATAGGCTGCAGATCCCTGAGGTGCTGTAGCTCCGCATCTCCGCAAGCAAAACAAGAAGCCTGCCGACAGATTTTTGAACCCCCCCCCAAAAAAATTTCTTTAAATGTGGGGGGTTATGCCCATACGAAATCCACCGTAATGGAAAGTAGTCTTCCGGCGGGCTTCCGGAGAAAAAATATTTCTTTAAATATGGGGGGTTTAATTAAACAGGTGCTCGGATTAGGGTTTGGGATTTTGGGTGCGGGCTTAGGGATTTTCTGAATTAGGGGCCCAACTGCCCTCTGTAAACACGGGGGTTTAGGGGTATTGGGGTGTAGGGGTATTTGAGGTATAAGGTGTTTGGGAAATTAGGGTTTAGGGTTCGGGGCAGCCAATTCGCCACCCTCCAGCTGAATTCTGAATTTGTCTGGTGCCTTCAACTACCAAGAATAAGAACTAGGTAGGCTCTGGGGACATTTTGGATTTTCCCTTAGCGGGTTTAAGAGGATCTTATTCAGGAATATTTTTCAGAGGGGTTTAAGGGCCATCCTAGAGAATGTACGCACTAGAATCAAAGAATCAACAGAGGCCCGGGTGTGGCCCGTCAATTTGATCAGCCCTCCATCCATCCTTTCCTCCACTGCTCGAGTGTGACCCTCATGGTGCCCAGAACTTGCTCCCCTCCCCCCCCCCCCCCAAAGCAGTTATATCTAAAGTACTAGAGGGTCGGGTGGGGGCCAACACTAGGAGACCGAGCTTCTGTTTCGTCCTAAACCCTAGCCCTAAACCCTAAAACCCTAATTTGGGAAGGTTCTTTGATTCAGCATTCACCTTTCGCCCCCCACGCTACGCAAAGGTCATACCTACTGCGTGAAGAGGATTTAGGGTGCACTGTGTAGTTTCACCGATCTTAAGAGCTAGGGTGGTTAGATTTTTGGGCAGGTACATCCCCGAACCCGACATGTACCGCACACCTTCGTTGACAGAGCAGACCCCAAACCAGAAACCCTAATCAGCCCTGAGCCGTAAAACTCTGTAAGCCCTAAATCCTAAACCTTAGGTAACACCCTAAACCCTAAACCTTAGAGGCCCTAAACCCTAAACCCTAAAATCCAGACTAACTGGAGGGCCCAGACCCCAATGTTGCGATCAGGAGCTCAAAGACAACGGCATCTCCGTAGGCATCCGTCCGGGGAGGGGTAGGGTTGAGGGCTTTGGCCTTCGGGCTTGCGGCTTGGGGCTTACTGCTTAGGGTATAGGCTAGGTCTTGAATCGGTTGTTTACGTAGACTCGCTGCGTGCTTTCTGCGGTATACTCCTGTCCCACCAATGGTGCCAAATGTCAGCATGGCGTGTTCGCGAACCCCTAACCCTAAACCCGAAACCCAAAACCCCAAAAAACCCGAATCCCTATTTGAAGTTGTGGCCGAAGCATTGGCCTTAGCTTCTATGAAGACTTCAGCTGCTGCGAAGACGCTGAAGCGAGGCCCGAGACCCTAAACCCTAGTCCGAAACCTTGAACCCAAGACACTAGCGGCTCTCTGGGTGTTTCCGATATTTGGGGGTGCGTTATTTGGGGTCCGGGTTATAAGGGAATCCTACCATTTGGGGGGTCTATCTTCGGGATCCCGCATTTTCGTAAACCACTTGGCATCCAGAACAGCGTTGGTTCCTGAAACATTGTTCCTAGGTAGGATAAGGGGGACCCTTAAAGGGGGAACCCCTTCTGAACCCCGGCTCACATAAACAGGGGCCTTATGCAGAGGGTCTTTATCCCCAAGGGTCCCCCTAATCCCATCTCCTAATTGTCGCTGCGACTGGCAGCGGTTCTTGAGAAAATCGGCTGGTTTCGAGAGTGAAAAGTCGAGGGATGGCTGTTGGCTAGATACTTGATGATGGTGAAGCTGCCTGCTGACCCGTGTCATGTACCCCAAGATGTTAAGGCCACTGGCTTTGCAGGTACATCTTCAAAGTCGCAGAGTCCGAAGCCCTGAACCCTGAACCGTAAACTCAAACCAGAACCTCAAACCCCAAACCGAAAGCCTAAACCACCAGAAGCACCCGGACAGGGCTCCTCAGGGTGGTGGGGCGAGGATGTCAGGCAGCAGATTCAGGGTTTGGGCTTCAGGCTTTGCAGTTTTCTGCTCAGGGACTGCAGGGTTTAGGGTTTAGGGTTTGGGAGTTTAGGGTTTAGGAGTTTAGGGTTTAGGGTTTAGGGTTGCTAGGACCCAGACTAGGCCCTTCTTGCCTTCTGGTTCGGGTTTGGGCTCCCTCAGAAGCCCCTCCAAACCAAAAAAGGGCACCCTTTTGAGTCCTGGGTGGCTCTTGGGTCTGGTCATTTAGGGTTTAGGGTTTAGGGTTTAGGGTTTAGGGTTTAGGGTTTAGGGTGTAGGGTGTAGGGTGTAGGGCGTAGGGCGTGGGGGTTGATAGAGACCTGTTTTGGGCTTAGAAAAACTTCAGGACGGCACTAGGTTTGTGCAGGGCTTCCGACGTTTTCCTGTTGTTTTTGACAAATTTCCTGGGTCTTGGAGTACTATACTTTAATACTTTTTTTGGTTCTGGGTTCCTATTCTAGCTACTTATACCTAAAAAGTATATACTTTTTTTTTCAGGGTCTACTCCAAAGCTAAGTTTCAGGGCTGTGGCCTTTCAGTCTTGCTGTTCGGCCAACCAGGCTCGATTATGTATCGTTCTTGCAGAGCACGTTGAATGCTGGGTACCTTTTAAGTTTTGTGGCACCCACGACCTTTATGCTCGCAATCGCTTGAGGGATGCCCTTTGAATTCATGCAGGTTTTGGTTTCTGCACATAGTCGTATTATACCCGTTTAGTTGAAGAAGTGTTCAGGCCCGTGTGTACAGCCACATCCTTTTATTCCTTGTGTCTGAACTGTATGTAGAGAATGACTCTGCTGTCTCACCAACAGTATCTGCTAAAACCATTTACATATGTCTACATTTGACATGTAGATATGACAGATAGATAGACAGATAGACAGAACACTCCATATACCTTCACCGCTTTGAGTTGCTTGCTTTAGCATTGATCTTCATACAAGCGTAAGATACTCAAGTGTTTTGCCGAGGGCTCGGTCGGGGCCTACTGCAAGAGGTACGATCACACTAAACCCTAAACCGACACCGAGGGTTTCGGAACCCTAAACCCTAGCCCTAAATCCTAAACCCTAAACTTTCCCTACACCCTAACCCTAAGCCCAAAACCCAAAACCCTAAACCCCAAGCCAAAATCACCTAAGCCTCCAACCTGAAACCCTCATCCGCAGTTCAACGATGGCGCTGGGGCACGCATGGTGGTGGCCATGCCCCTCCACGAGCGACTTGGACCCAAGCCCATGCGATGTTTTCTGATGGTAGTTGGGGTTTAGGGTTTAGGGTTTAGGGTTTAGGGTTTCGTGTCTAGGGTTTAGGGTTTATATGGTTTAGGGCTTATAGGGTTTAGGGTTGAGGGTTTAGGGTTTAGGCTTTAGCGTTTAGAAGACCAAACCCCCAGCCCGGTCACTTCCGTTCGGAGTGCTTGGGACTCTTATTCGGAGTTTTTTGGCCCGAAACGCCCTACTAAAACATAGAAGACATCAGTTTAGCAGAAGCATGAACAGCCAATCCAGATCTGAATAAGATTCACGGCATTCGAGAGTCGAAGAAGGGTTTCATGACTGTTACTGGAGAGGGTGCAGAGGGTTCCTATCAAGGTGTCCTCTGGGGGCATACGAGCAATGAAGATCCTACTTGGGGTTCGGGAATCTGGTTCCCTATACAGTCTGCGAAGGCGGGGGTTCAGGGATTAGGGTTGAGAACTGCATGGTTCTTCAAGCGTCTTGGCATTTGGGCCCGGATTTGGAACTTCCCGCCAGATGCCTATGGACACCCTCCTCTCCTCCAGATGCCCCGGCACCATGAAACTGCCAACCCAGAACGGCACAAAACCCAAACACCTCCAACGACGTTCAACAACCTAGTTACCCTTCCCCCCTCCTGTCCCAACGCATCAACACACTCACACTCTCTCTCACACACACATTAAACGCAAGCTTGCGCACCCGGACAAAACAACAAACCTTAAAACTCCCTAACAAACTTCAAAACCCTGAGCCCCAAACCCTGAGCCCCAAACCCTGAGCCTTGGGTTGGTTTAGGGCAACCTTGAACTAAGCACCCCAAACCCTATAAACCCTAAACCCTAAACCCTAAACCCTGAACCCTGAACCCTGAACCCTGAACCCTGAACCCTAAACCCTGAACCCTAAACCCTAAACCCAAACCCTAAACCCCAACCCTAAACCCTAAACCCTAAACCCTAAACCCTAAACCCTAAACCCTAAACCCTAAACCCTAAACCCTAAACCCTAAACCCTAAACCCTAAACCCCACCGCCCTGTCCCAGGCTGGTGCCTCTTTACGGGCCTATCGCCGCTGAGGCTGCCGCTGCCCGAGCCCCTGCCCCTGGGCTGCATGGGTTTAGGGTTTAGGGTTTAGGGTTTAGGGTTTCGGGTTTAGGGTTTAGGGTTTAGGGTTTCGGGTTTCGGGTTTGGGGTTTATAGGGTTAAGGGTTTAGGGTTTTGGGTTCGGGGTTTCGGGTTTGGGGTTTCGGCCTAAAAGATATGGCGCACCGGGGACAGCGCGGTGAGGGAAAGCCGCTTCTACCAGGTCCTGCGCAGCGCAAGCTGCCGTCCTTGTCTGCGGGTGCCAAGGCAGTGGCAAGCATCCGAAAGAGGTGAAGGTGGGGTTTAGGGTTTAGGGTTTAGGCTTTAGGCTTTAGGGTTTAGGGTTTAGGGTTTAGAAGCTGCTTGGAGCGCGTGGAGGGCGTCTCGAGTGGAAGATTTCAGGCCCAGAAATACGGGCCCGAGTACGTGCCGCTGGAAAGAGGTTTGTGATTCGCATGCGCCGTTACTTCCACCAGGCGCCATCGAAACTGGCCCAAGCAACACGACGCCCCGCAAATTCTGGAGCTGCGTACCTTGAGTGGAGCTTAATTAAGCTCCGAATTGTGGTTCCTTCCTTCCTCGGCCGGGGGTGGGCGCGGGGCGGGGCAGGAGTACCCGTGAACCCAAAGCCCGAAACCTTTGCGGTTGGTCAAGCTGGAAGTTGGCGTATATACATATGTATACATATACACACCCTGCGCAGCCCCTACAATTCAGGGGTCAGGGGTCTACGTCTACGTACCGTCTCCCCACCACAAATGCTCCCAAAACCCAACTACCCTAAGATCCGAAACCTAGCTAACCCCACGCAAAGATCCCACGACCCCAAACCCTAAACCCTAAATTTTCCAAGCCCGAAGCCCTATAGAAACTGATGCCTAAGCCAATACACCCTAAACCCCTAAGTTAACTATAAGCCCCAGAAACCTCAAAAACCCAAGCCCGGGACTGAACTGCCGTTGCCTCAGAACCCCCCAACATGTAAAAGTACTCTTCCTTATAGGGCAACCTAGGGATTATTGTCTTTGAATTGTGTTGGCTAAAGGGCAAAAGGAGGGACCCCTAGAAGGGACCCTGAATCTTATTCCCCTATATCGGGACTAAATACGTAAGTAGCCCCTACACAACCCCTAAAGTTCCCCTAAACTCCTTTAGTCCCTTGATAAGCCCCAAACCCCACACCCTAAACCCTAAACCCCAAACCCTAAACCCTTGTGTTGCGGGGTCTTCTTAAGCAAAGAGTAGTCATGGGTTCTGCTACTCCCCCCCCCCTCCCCAGGTTCTCCCCCCAAAATAAGGCTCTTTAGGGATAATTTTAACGCTACGCGACCCGCCTCGGCCCGGCCCAGCGCATCCGCGTGAGCATGGTGATTCCGCAGCGCCCAAGTCGCTGGACCCCAAGCAATAAGGGTTGGGTTTAGGGTTTAGGGTTTAGGGTTTAGGGTTTAGGGTTCCGGGTTTATGGTTTATGGTTTAGTTTAGGATTGAGGGCTTAGGGCTCAAGGTTCACGCTTTGGGGTTTAGGGTTTTCTTGGGAGTAGGGTTCAAGACGGTTCGGCTTGGATTGATCGTAGGGTTGAGCCAGGCGGCTCAGGGGCGTAGGGGGGGAGGGGGGCGGTTGAGTGCTTCAGGTTTAAGATGTAAGGCTTTAAGCTCAGACCCGCTCACCAACTGCAGTGGTGGGGGGGGGGGGGGGGGGGGGGGGGGGGGGGGGGGGGGGGGGGGGGGGGGGGGGGGGGGGGGGGGGGGGGGGGGGGGGGGGGGGGGGGGATGGGCGCCTGCTGGGAGGGGCTTGAACTGCCTCTGGTCCTGGCGAACCGTCCGCTTGCGGACCCCGGTTTCCTGGGGGGGTACCCATTTGAGGCAAAAAAAAGGGGTCCGAAGCAGCTTGAGGATTTGGAGGGGGGTGCCTGTTCTGACAACCTATACACCTCCGGCCCGAGGCCTCGGCGGATTTGCGGCCGTGCTCACACCAGTTGAGCCTCCGGCCCTCAAGCCAGCGCGTCCGAGCAGGAAAACTCCGCCTTTCACAAACACCTTATGTGAGCAAGCACCCCCAGCCATTCAATTAAGCAAGGGGTGGCACGAATGCCCAAAACCCTGTAAACCGATGGGAACACTTGAAAAGCGACACCCCGAGGTTATGAACCATTGGGTGTGCCGCGACACCTACAAACATCAAGCCCCTCTTGTTGCGTCCATTAGCACCTCGAGCCCAGCCGCTCATGTGGCTTTTGGGGGAGGGACAAAAAGGGGGTGGGGGGGGGGTAGGGGGAGGGTTGGGGGGGGGGGGGGGGGGGGGGGGGTTGGGGGGGGGGGGGGGGGGGGGGGGCAGAGGGGGGTGGGGGGGTAGGGGGGGAGGGGGGGGGGGGGAACGGTGGTGGGGGCCCTGCTGGGAAGGGCTGCAACTGCCTCTGGTCCTGGCGAACCATCCGCTTGCGGACCCTGCTCACCTAGGGGGGGTACCCATTTGAGGCAAAAAAAGGGGTCCGAAAAAGGGCTTTGGGGCTGGGGGGAGGATTTGGAGGGGGGTGCCTGTTCTGACTACCAATACACCTTCGGCCCGAGGCCTCGGCGGATTATGCATAATTAAGGTTATTGAAGGGAGGAACCTAGGGGGGGTAGTATAGAGAGGGGTAGTAGCCCTAAACCCTAAACCCTAAACCCTGGGGGGAGTAGTAGGGAAGCCCATGAAGCAGTGGCAGGTCGGCCTCTACTTCGAGGCGCGCCTGGCGAAACTGGGCGCCGAGGCGGCCACGCCCTCAGCGGTTTGGGGTTTGGGGTTTGGGGTTTAGGGTTTAGGGTTTAGGGTTTGAGGTTTGGGGTTTGGGGTTTGGGGTTTAGGGCCGTGTGTTTAGTTGGGGTTTAGGGTTTAGGGCTGTGCGTTTAGGGTTTGGGGTTTGGGGTTTGGGGTTTGGTGTGCAGGGTTTCGGGTTTAGGGGTCAGCGTTTGGGGTTCAGGGTTTTGGGTCATGTTTGGGGTTTCGCGCAAAGTGAGATTTTAGGTCTCAGAGAGGGTCTGAGCCCTATAGAGCCCCAAGCCTGTTCACCTTTTCCATCCTTTTCCCGCTAGCGTGTGAGTTCTCCATTCTCCATTGAAAATCCCGAGCACTATACACTTGGAAGCATTGCGTTTCGCAATATGCTACTAGCAAGTATATGGGCACCACCAACAAAGCAAAGGACCAAGGGAGACTACGCTTTAAGGGCTGTTGGGTCCAAACTAAAGGTTATCTTGAACGTGTGTTTTGAAGTTCTGGCCTGCAGGTAGCCAAGACCATAGTAGACTTAGAGTTTAGGGTTTAGAGCTCAACACTTAAACCCTAAACCGTAAACCCAGAACCCTAAAGCCGAAACTCTAAACCCTAACCCTAAAACCCTAAAACCCTAAAACCCCAAAACCCTAAAACCCTAAAACCCTAAAACCCTAAAACCCTAAAACCCTAAAACCCTAAACCCTCAACCCGACAGGATATAGGGTCTTAGAGGGTTTTGGACGAGGCCTCCATTATCGAGGTGATGGCGGAGTGGCTCAAGGCCGACAAGACCTTCCCGGAGGCGCTGGGACCCACGGTTTTCGGGTTTGGGCTTCAGGGCTAAGGGCTAGTCCCTAAACCCTAAGCCCTATAGGCCCTAAACCCTAAACCCTAAGCCCTAAGCCCTAAGCCCTAGGCCCTAAATCCTAAACCTTGACCTGTCCTAGAACCCTGAGCCAGTAGCTGCCGTGTACGCCAGGTGGTGATCGAAGGCCATTCGGACCGTCTCGAGCCTCAGGCCGGGTACCAGACTGCCGTTTCAGGGGTTCGGTTCAGGAGTTCAGGGGTTCTAAACCCTAAACCCTAGACCCTAGACCGTAAACCCTAAACCCTAAACCCCTTAGGTTTTGTGTGTTTTCTGTCGGGCTGGGTCCAAACTTGGTTTAGGGGCTTAAGGCTGTGCAGCGCGCTTCTACCTTGTTGGGGGTTATACCCTGTTTCGGGGAGCTGAAACCTGCTAATTATTCGGGCTTAGGCTTGCAGCTAGAACCCCAAAGCTAAACGTGCATGGTTCCGGGTTTAGGGTCTAGGGTTTAGGGTTTAGGGTTTAGGGTTTAGGGTAGCCACATTTGGAGGCTGAAGGCCCCAAGCCCTCGACATAAATAATGGCTGCCGGTGCCACGGGGGCCCACTATCGCAGCAAATGCCTTACAGAAGGGGTATCGGGCATCGGGATCCCCTGAACCCGGAACCCTGACCCTAGCGCATGATGCCCGAAAATCCTAAAGCCCTACATCCCTAAACCCTAAAAACCCCTAAAGCCCCCAAAAACCTAACACCCTAAAACCCCCCAAACCCTAAACACCCTAAAGCCCTAAGACCCTAGAAACCCTAAAGCCCCCCCCAAAAACCCTAAAAACCCAAAGCCCAAGAAACCTAAAAGCCCTAAAGCCCCAAAAGCCCTAAAGCCCCAGGATCCTAAAAGCCCTTCTACCCCAAACCCTACAACCCTAAAGACCCTAAATCCCCAAAATCCTAAACACCCCCCAAAAACCCTGAAAACCCTAAAGCCCTCAAAAACCCTAACACCCTAAAGCCCTAAGAATCCTAAAAGCCCTAAAAACCCTAACAGCCGGCCCTAAAGCCCAAAAACCCTAAACAACCTAAAGACCCTAAAGCCCAAGAACCCCAGAATGACTAAAGTCCTAAAACCCCTACAAGCTTTGGGGTGCCACAGGCTCCGCAGCTGTCGCTCTCCCGCGCCAGCGCAGTCCGAGCACGGGGCCCTGGCAACATGTGGGTTCTCGAGGGGATTTAGGGGTTTAGGGGTTTTAGAGTTTTCGGGTTTTAGGGCTTTAGAGTTTTTAGGGTTTTTTGGGGGTTTTTGGTGGTTTTAGGGCTTAGGGTTTTAGGTTTTCGGGTTTAGGGCTTTAGAGTTTTCGGGTTAAGGGTTTTAGGGCTTAGGGTTCTAATCTAGGGTTTACGGTTTTTAGGGTTTTAAGAGTTTTCGGGCTTCAGAGGTTTATAGGGATTCAGGTTTTGGGCTTAGGGTTTTAGGGTTTCTGGGTTTTAAGATTTTCGGGTTTAGGGGTTTAGGGTTTTAGGGTTTAGGGGTTTAGCGTTTTAGGGCTTAGGGTTCTCGAACATCCGGACTCTCTTGGGGTCCTTATTAGAAGGTACCTGAGTACGAAAGCCCAAGAAAGGGGCAAGTACAATCTGCCTCCTCGCGACCTCGGCGAAAGTGGCGAAACCTCCAGTGACGAGGCTGTCGCCGAAGCCCACGCCAAAGCTTCGAGAACACCCCCCCCCCCCAGGCAGGCAACCACGAGGCGTACGGCCTTTGAACCAAAGTGTGCCCTAAACCAAAATCCAGGACCCTCCCCAGCGGTGTCCTGAAATCCGGCAAAATGCGGGCTCTCTGCTTTTTTCCAGGTCTAACAGGGGCTGATATACGGACACAGCCCTAAAAGTACGAGCCAGTCCAAACTCTTGCCTGCTCACAGCCGACTTCTGAGGGTGTTGCACGGACAAACCAACACAAGGGGAGCAGTAGGAGCACAGAACCCTAAAACCCCAGAACCCTAAAACACCCTAAACCCCAAACCCTAAACCCTAAACCCAAACCCACCCTTGAGTTGCAGGGTCTTCTTAAGCAAAGAGTACTTAGAGGTTCAGGGTTCTTAGTAACCCATTACTAGTGTAGTGATATCCCGCATATAAGCCCCTTAAGTACCTAATAGGGCTATAATTGGATAAGTTCCATGAACCTCCAAGTAGGAGGAGAAGTCGTCGTGGAGGTACTCGTAGTTGTAACCCTAAACCCTAAGCCCTAAACCCTAAACCCTTCACCCTTAACCGTTATCCCTCAACCCTTAACCCGTAACCTAAACCCTAAACCCTAAACCCTAAACCCTAAACCCTGAACCCTGAACCCTGAACCCTGAACCCTGAACCCTGAACCCTGAACCCTGAACCCTGAACCCTGAACCCTGAACCCTAACCTAAGCCCAACAAAATACAACAGCCATACGTGTATACTCCAATTCCCAAGAAGTATGCAAATATGTACATCTGTCTTCATGCCCCAATCACCTAGGAAATGTTGCTTTGAGGGTTGAAGCCATTCTAAGCGAACACTGTTCTGTACCATGTATTATGACTGTTCTGATTCAAGCTGATAGGGCTCTCGACTGCTGGCTTCATAGAGTTTTGGGGCTTGAGGTCTTTAGGGGTTTGGTAACCCTAAGCCCCAAACCCCAAACGCCCAACCTCAAACCCTAAACCCTAAACCCTAAACCCTAAACCTTAAACCCTAAACGTTAAACCCTAAACCCTAAACCCTAAACCCTAAACCCTAAACCCTAAACCCTAAACCCTAAACCCTAAACCCTAAACCCTAGCCCACAGGATGCCCTCACACACCTGGGCGTCCCTTCTTCGAAGCTGCGAGTGCAGGGGCTGGGGCCGGGCACCCAGGATGTGATACTATAGGGGCCCTCAAGGGTTTAGGGTTTAGGGTTAGGGGCCTGACTAGTCAGAAAAGGGATTTGGGGGTTATTATCGCTTAATTACAAAGGGACCGTAAGGGAATACTATCAGTAATTATTCCGATCCCTTTGTTAGACTTCCTTGCTACAGGTTTCGCAAAGGGCCCAGTACCCCTTAATGAAGGAAAGTACTAAGTACCTTTAATCAAAATAAGGATCCCTATATAAATTCAGGCACATTCCTGAATTAAGGGGTAGTGGGCTCTTTGGGTTAAAGTTTTTCAGGTTATCGTACATAGGGCCACAAAGATGAGAGAGGGTGGGCCCCAAGCTGAGCATGCCTGTCCCTAAAACCCCAAAACACTAAACCCTAAAACCCTAAACCCGAAACCCTAAACCCTAAACCCTTAGAGCCAAAGAGCCTTATGCATCTGAGGGTAGTTTCATGGGCCCTTAATATGGTCCCTAAACCCTAAACCCTAAACCCTCCTCTAAAGGGTTCTGAAGTATGAGCACTCGGGTGGTATAGCGTTTTTAAGGGGTCCCTTTTTGAGGGCCCAGATTCAGGGGCCATGTAGCTACCACTAGAATGGAGGGTGGGGGCCTAGGGGGCCTAGTTTAGGTAGAACTAGGCCCCACAGCAACCCAACCCTAAAACCCCGAGCCTTAAACCTTGCAAGCCCTATCGAGCTGGTGAGGTCCGACCACCCTCTTTCTCTGGCGAATCGCGCGTGCAACCGCCGCGCTGAAGTCCATCTTCGCGGGAAGCGCGCCGGATGACCGATGGCCGGTTGTACTGCGTTGCGGGGGTTGCCATCAGATGGATCACAGTACATCGGGGCATACCGGGAATGGGTGTGAAGTGGTGTGAAGTGGCTTTTTGATTCTGAGTTTTGGTGGGTTTGGGGTTTGGGGTTTCGGGCTAGGATTTCCGTGATGGTTTTTGGCGAGTGTAGCAAGGGCTCCTGGGAATTTTTGGTGAGGGCATGGGGTCTTGTTGAGGATGCTCGCCATTAAAAAATCAAACTTAGGGCTAAGTCCCGACCCCTGTCTCCCGCAAGATTTCCAGATCTGCTTCGCGGAGTTTGCAGTTAATGCTTTGCGCCGTGAAATCTCGCGGTGCCTTCGTTTGCTGCCAGTTCATAAACCCTGACACCAGAGACAGCATGAGGCAATCACAGCCTTGGTTAGCCCTCAACACACGACAAAGCCGGAACCCACACACCAACCGTGACAGAGACACAAGACCCACACCCCCAGAGACGCACGCAGACACACGCACAGAGACACACACACCCACACACACCCACCCACCCACCCACCCACACACACACACACACACACACACACAGAGACACACACAGAGACACACACACACACACAGACACACACACAGAGACACACACACACACACACACACACAGACAGAGACACACACACACACACAGAGACACGCACACACGCACACACAGAGACACGCACGCACACACAGAGACACGCACACACAGAGACACGCACACACAGAGACACGCACACACAGAGACACGCACACACAGAGACACGCACGCACGCACGCACGCACACACACACACACACACACACACAGACACAGACACAGACACACAGAGACACACACACACACACACACACACAGACAGAGACACACACACACACACAGAGACACGCACACACGCACACACAGAGACACGCACGCACACACAGAGACACGCACACACAGAGACACGCACACACAGAGACACGCACACACAGAGACACGCACACACAGAGACACGCACGCACGCACGCACGCACACACACACACACACACACACAGACACAGACACAGACACAGACACAGACACAGACACAGACACAGACACAGACACAGACACAGACACAGACACAGACCCAACACAGACACAGACACAACACAGACACAGACACAGACACAGACACAGAACAGACACAGACACAGCCAGACAAGACACAGACACAGACCAGACACAGACACACGACACAGACACAGACACACAGAGACACAGAGACACAGAGACACAGAGACACAGAGACACAGAGACACAGAGACACAGAGACACAGAGACACAGAGACACAGAGACACAGAGACACAGAGACACAGAGACACAGAGACACAGAGACACAGAGACACAGAGACACAGAGACACAGAGACACAGAGACACAGAGACACAGAGACACAGAGACACAGAGACACAGAGACACAGAGACACAGAGACACAGAGACACAGAGACACAGAGACACAGAGACACTAGAGACACAGAGACACAGAGACACAGAGACACAGAGACACAGAGACACAGAGACACAGAGACACAGAGACACAGAGACACAGAGACACAGAGACACAGAGACACAGAGACCCAGAGACACAGAGACACAGAGACACAGAGACACAGAGACACAGAGACACAGAGACACAGAGACACAGAGACACAGAGACACAGAGACACAGAGACACAGAGACACAGAGACACACACACACAGAGAGTCACACACAGACACGCACACAGACACACACAGACACACACAGAGACACACACACACACACAGAGAGAGAGAGAGAGAGAGACCCGCAGACACAGACACATAAACATACGCTTCAGGTTTTTGGGTATTGTGGCTTTAGTGGCTTAGAGGGTACTAAGCTATTGGAGGGGTTTAGGGGCTTGTTTTTTAACTTCAATATTATCACTATTATTGTTCTTCTTCTTATTATTATTTGTTATTGTTATTGTTTTTTATTTTTGTTTTTTTTTGGGGGGGCGGGGTTGGGTTGCACAGAAAAAAGGCTCTAAACCCCGTGCTCTAAACCGTGAACTGGCAGCGGCCTTTACGGGAATCGGGAACTGCCTACAGCAAGGCTGCAGGTATCTCTTTCCTTGACATGGTGGCGTCTCACAAGATGCGGTTTGGGCTCAGCAAATAGACATACCCCCCCCCCCCCACTGGTATGTCGAAGGCTCTCGTGTTGGAATGTAGAGTGAGTTGTAGGTAGCAGATGCGGAAAGGTAGGCAACGTATGAATTTCCGAAGCCTCAAGACACAGGGGGTGTAGGGCGCAGTCGGCGCTCTAAAACCTCACGCTGTCAACCCCGAACCCTAAACCTTCAATTCCCAACCCCCTGTACCCCCAAAACCCTAGAACCCTCGATTCCTTGCCAGGAAATCCGGGATGTAGCTACCTTGTACATCCCCTCCAAACACTCCAAACACAAATCAAAAACCCCTTGTGCCCGAAACCCTCTCCCTAAACCCCAAGGCAGCCTAACCACCCTACCCCAAGTACATTCAACGCTGTCTCTCCCCCCAAAACAAACCCTAAACCCGAACCCCAAACCCTAAACCCCCCAAACCCTCCAAACCCCCAAACCCCCAAACCCCCCAAACCCCCCTAAACCCTAAACTCCCCGCACCCTAATCCCTAAACCCCTTCAACCCCAAACCCTAAACCCCATCCTAAACCCCTTCAACCCCAAACCCTAAACCCTAAACTCCCCGCACCCTAATCCCTAAACTCCAAACCGCTCTTCAGCCCTCCCGAGCTCCTCCTGCGGCGCACGCGGGGGAGAACAAAAAAGGTCCTTGGCTCCGACGGTGTGGGGTAACCAGGGGTAAACCTCCTCCGAAAGCTGATTTTTTTTTTCGGGGGGGTGGGGGGGGGTGGGTTAGGGTTTGAGGTTTTGGGTTTAGGGTTTGGAGTTTAGTTTACGGTTGGAGTTTAGTAAAGGGTTTGCATAGTGCACGTAGGTGGAGGGTTTGGATGGTTTGGGGCTTCAATGGGGTTTAGGGGTTTAAGGCTTACAAGGTTTTTTAAATTGGGGCTTAGTTAGGGTGTGGGGTTTTGTAGGGTTTGCAGGGTTTCGGGGTGTTGGGAACCCTAAACCCTAAACCCCAAACCCTAAAAGGACAGCTTCGTGCTCAGGGCTCATGGAGTCTTGGGTACAGAGTTTGAGGCTTAGCGATGTTTAGCGCTTAAGGTTTAGGCTTTTGGGTATTCAGGCGTTGAGAAAAGAGGGCTTAGATGGCTTAAAAGGGCTCCTTGGGGGATTCAACTTTGCTTGGGGCCCTAGTGGAAATGGCTCAAGCCCTGCGGAGAGAAAAACAAAAACAAAAAAAACGTCCAGAGAACCCCCGCTGCAGTTGCCCTAAACCCTATAGCCCCTTAAACCCTATAAACCCTATTCCCTTAAACCTATAAATCCTATTCCCTTAAACCTATAAACCCTATTCCCTTAAACCCTATAAACCCTAATGCAAAGGTGTGACGCCTAAGCCCCGAGCCTTTCCAAGCTCAAAGAGGGGGGGAACCCAAGGGTCGACCCTACTTAGATGCGCTTTGGGTTACGGTTTAGGGTTTAGGGTTTAGGGTTTAGGGTTTAGGGTTTAGAGTTTCGAGGGCGTTCCTTTCTCGGATTGCCTATAAGGTGCTTTGTGTGTTCTGTTAGCTTAGCCAGAAAGTTGCGTTGCCCAAGTTCTTGTCTAGGGGTTTAGGGTCAGGTTCGACACCCAGGGAATGGAGCTACATACCGGGGGTCCACGCAGGACTCCAGTCCTGCCAGCGCCCAAAGTCTAGACATCAAAGCGCTTGTAGCGCAAACGCAAAGGGATCTAGGGTTTAGGAGCCTAAACCCTGAACCCTATAAGCCCTAAACTTATAGGGTTTGAGAGGCCTTCCGTCAGCAGGGGAACTACGCCTTTGCCAAAGAGGCCCGCCACCGAGCCGTCCGAGCCGAAAACCCTCAAACCCTAAACCCTAAACCCTAAACCCTAAAAGGGGGGGCCTTTGGGGTTACTTCACGGGTAAAGCCTGCGCCTCTCAGAGCGAAGGTTGAGGGTGCCGGGTTCCTCCCATGGAAGCCTCGAAACCTCCAGGGGGTTTAGGGTTTAGGGTTTAGGATTTAGGGTTTAGGGTTTAGGGTTTAGGGTTCGAAGTCTGGGCCCTAAGTTTGCGTACATAGAACCCTTGTATACAGCTGTACTATCAGAACAGAGCCCCATGCTTCGGATCCCCTACAAGCAAACAACCTAAACCTAAACCTAAAATAACCCTAAACCCGACAACCCTCAACCCTTAACCCTAAAACCCTAAAATCCTAAACACCAAAATGACCATATAAGGAGCCCCCATGGTTTCACAACATCAGAGAACCTATAGTACTGACGACAAGCTGCAGTGGGGCCTGCGCTACCACCCCCAGACTACGGACTCACCAATTGACGTTCCCTAAGTGGGGTTTAGGGCTTAGGGCTCTGGGCTTAGGCTTAGGGTTAGGGTTTTAGGGTTTAGAGTTTCGGATCTAGCTTTCTACATTGTGGAAGGCCACAAGTTGCTAGGGAGCCCCAACGAGGGAACCGTTAAACAAGCGACCCCGGACCCAGGTTCCGCACAAAGGACCCTGAGAGATTTTATCTTGTACAACTGGGTTTGAGAGGGCCACTAGACCCTAAACCTAAACCTGAACAGAACCATTAAAAACCCTAACCTAAAACCAGGCTTTAAGGGCATTCCTCGAGGGGAAGGGGGGCATTCCAGGGAGGGTTGGGACATGCCCTCCAGGGTTTAGTGGTTAGTGATTAGGGTTGGGGTTTAGGCTTAGGGCTTAGGTTGGTGTTCAGGTGTTTAGGGTTTAGGGTGTAGGGTTTTAGGGCTGGGGGTTTAGGGTTTGGGGTTGGGGTTTTGGGGTTTAGCGATAGGAATGCCCGCTATGTTCACAAGCCAAGCACTCAAGCTCAAGGGTTGGCCTGGTCTGCAGGGCTTTTGTCTTCGGGAGTTCTGTGGTCCCTCGAGCTTTCCCTGACCTTCTTTAAACAGGGGCCTAAGTTTGGGCCCTGGGTTTGACGAAGGGTGCCGAAACCCCTAAAACCCTAAACCAGGACCCTAGACCCTAAACCCTACACCCTACCTAACACCCTGTATCAGGGACCGTGGTTTGCAACTCCCCAAGACGTTAGCTGGCCAATCATTCTGAGTACATTGCATTGGGGGCTCTGGTACTCGGCTTTTGGCGCCCCCTAAACCCCTCGAGGTCTTATGGTTAAGGTATGCAAATTTTGGGCTACACATACAGGCACCCCCCCCCCCCCCCCCCCCCCCCCCCTCCCTCCCCCCCCCTCAATGCTTTGTCCCCCCACGTTTTGTGACACTGAGAGCACGCTGACGCCAGACCATCCTCAAGCTTGGCGATGTTGGGCAGCAGCTTGGCGCAGCAATTAAGGTTCAGGGCCTGGGGTCTTTCTTGGGGGTTTCCGAAAAAAGGGGTACCCTATTTGGGGGTTCCCATAATACAGGATTATCGTATTTGGGGGTTTGGGGTTTAGGGTTTCGGGTTTAGGGTTTATCTCTAAGCCAGGTCAGCGCCGCAAGCTGTACTTATCGAAGCGAACCCATGACTTCCAAAACCCCCTTAAAAACCCCTCAACATCCCTTTGAAAACCCCCTTGAAATCCCCTCAAAATCCCTCTGAAGACGCCTTTACAAGCATCTGAGAATCTCCCGGTCGAGGGGACTCATGACTTCGAAACCCCCTTAAGACCCCCTCAAAATTCACTGAAAGCCACTTCAAACGTCGGAAAACAACTGCGCCTCAGCTCCTAAACTCTGAAACCTTCACTCCCCCACGCTCACCCTAGCCGCTTGCGTGAAGCCATCAACCCTAAACTCGAAACCCTGATCCCAAAATCGAGTCCTATCTCACCAAAGAACTCTGAACCCTGCCCCCCCACCTCCCCCCCTCCCCCTACCCCAACCCCACTCTGCCATGGCAGACGCTAGGACTTCGGTCTTAACCCAAAACCCTAAGACCCCTCAACCCCTCATTCCCCCAAAAGCCTAAACCCCTAAATCCTTAAACTCCAAACTCAAAACCCAAGAGCTGTTTCTGAGAAGAGGTGCCGGAAAAGTTGCATTGTGGGGGGCGGGAAACGAGGCTGATCTCCCTGCACATGGAGAACCACCGCTGGGACGAGGCGGACCGGTTGAGGTTTGTTTGGAGTTTTCGGGTTTTAACCCTAAACCCTAAACCCCTAAACCCTAAACCCTAAACTTAGGGTTTAGGGTTTAGGGGTTTAACTTAGGGTTTAGGGTTTAGGGGTTTAGGGGTTATGCGGCTGATGGGGCTCACAGTCTTTAGGGTTTAGGGCTCATAAGCTTTAGGGGTCCATTCAGGTTTAGGCGTTTGTCGGTTTTAGGCTTTTGGGGTCTAAAGGGCTTTTTCTGGAGTACTAGAGCCCGAAGCTCTAACCCCCTACACTCCTACACTCATAGGTGTTTGGGGGGCCGTGGAGCGTAGTAGAGGGCCTGATAGCCTTGCTTAGGACGTA
This sequence comes from Symbiodinium natans, assembly GCA_905221605.1. NCBI lineage: Eukaryota > Dinophyceae > Suessiales > Symbiodiniaceae > Symbiodinium > Symbiodinium natans. The sequence continues at coordinate 207,252 of CAJNDS010002790.1, read as the reverse complement.
GTATGTCGTGTTAAGGCTTGGGTTTTAAAGTGTAGGGAGTAGGTCGGTTTCGTCTTTTGGGTGTTTAGGGCTTCAGAGTCTTTAGAGGGTGTAGGGTGTCTAGGCCCTAGGCTTTACCACTTGGAAAGTCCCCCCTTCTATTAACAGTCCTTGATAGGGATTGTGATAGAGGGTACTAGAATCCCCATTCAGGATTCTTAGTACTAGGGGGAACGTCCCCAGGCTTAGGATTGATGAGGCTTGGGGTTTGTGAGGTTTGGGGTTTGGGGTTCGGGGTTTGTAAGATGGTTTGTAAGATACGCTTGTAAGGTTTGTACGGTTGCCTAAACCCTAAACCCTAGACCCTAAACCCTAAACCCCAAACCCTAAACTTCAAAGGAGCCTTGCAGGCGCCCAGTTCCAGGACTTCCCTCAGCTCTCAAAATCTCTCACGCCCCCTGCCGGTTTAGGGTTTAGGGTTTAGGGTTCAGGGTTTAGGGTTCAGGGTTTAGGGCTTCTTTTGTAAGTTTGATAGGTTGAAGGCACTCTAGGGTTCTAAGTTTTCGAGGCCTTCCAGCTGAGCAACATGCACCCCGAGTACGCCGCGCAGATCTACCTGCCCTGGGCGGGAAGCCCATGAGGGAACTTGAGGTCTTTAGGGTTTAGGGTTTAGGGCTTAGGGTTTACTACGAATTTAAGAACCCCCAAAAAAAGAACATTTTCTTCCTTATGAGGTAATCTAGGGATTACATGTCTTTTTTTTTTTGGGGGGGGGGGGGTTCTTAAGCAAATAGTAGTTTAGGGTTAAAGGTTTCCTCGGTGACAGGTTCAACGTCGTTGCCTTAATTTATTGAAGGGTGTCTCGAAGTTGCTACAGCTGAAGCCCGGTTGCAAACGTCAAGCCTGCAACCCTAAACCCAAGCCCCGGCCTTAAAGCCTGAACCCTAAACCCTAAACTTAGAAACCCCTATCCTCATATTGCACCAGCTTTCACGGACATCTTGGAAACAGCATAATGCCCACAAGGCTGTCGGGTTTAGAGACAACTATGGGAGTGGATTTAGTAACCTAAACCCCAAGTCCTTCCGAGAATGACAGGGCCTTCCAGCGCTTCTTTGACTAGCAGCCCGCAGCCCCTGTCTGTTCCGTTTCGAGTTTTGGGTTTCCAACCGATATTCCCTAAAGAGGTGCACCAAATGTGTTCCGTTCAAGTTGCTCTTAAAGAATGAGTCTGAGTAGGTGTAGCCTTGAACTTGTAGGTGAGGAGAGTGGGAGGTAAACTCGTATCAACCCCCGAAGATCTATGCCTTAAGCCCTCATACCATAAATCCAATTAAACCCTATACTTTGAAAATAGTGGGGGTAACATTTTTTGGAATGGTACTTCAACTCAACAAGGAATAGCAGTTTATTATTTTCAATACCATCCCAACCATGAACTAGTATAAGCCTGAGCTCTAAACCTTAAACCCTAAAACGCCCCGAAACCTTCGTGACCTCTCGAGGCCGAGTGGCTTGCGTTTAACGACCGCTTCGACGACGCGCTAGATGTGCACCCGCTTCTGCTTGCTTGCCTTACTGGTGGTTAGTAGGGAATGGGTAAAGGAGGTACCCTATATAATGCCTTAAAGGTCATATATAGGGCCCTAATTCCCTCATTCCCTGCGAACCAACAGAAAGTTGCTTGCTTGCTTGATTGCTTGCTTGCAGTCTGTGCAGTCTGCAAAACCCTCAGTCGGGGTCTTTACGTTTTAGTTCGGGTTAAGGGTTTGGGCTTTTGTCACAAGAAACCCGACAGTAAGGGTAGCCGGCGCCCCAAACCCCAAACCCTAAACGCCCCAAACGCCCGAAACCCTAAACCCTGACCCCAACCTCAGCCCTGGACCCTGAACTGAAAGCTGTGTCTTCCGTGTTTATGCCAAATTCCCCTTCATTCAAGGTTTAGGGTCTAGGGTTTCGGGTTGGGAAGAAAGGCCCTCAAACCGTAAACCTTCAACTTGTAGTCGCACCCCGCATGCAGGCTTTTGAGCTGAGCCCCCCCCCCCCCCCCCCCCCCCCCCCCCACCAAAGAAAAACACAAAATTCCCGACACCCCTTGAGGGTTGGATATATTAGGGTTTGGAATTTGGGGTCCGGGATTTTGGGCTTAGCCTGAACTCCCCAACTACCCTTTACATAAAGGGTGCTTTACATATCCTGCTATTGTGGTTAAAGGGTAGTTGGGGGGTGCTGGAGGGTCTAGGGTGTTTAGGGTTAAGGGTGCCCAAGGCTTCCAATCGCTCACTCACGCCGGCTTTCGGCTTCATCCAGGGGGGCCATGATCCCTGAACCTTAACCCCCCAAGCCCCTAATCAACCCTAAACAATCCCAAGTCCCAAACAGCACGAAACCCTAAACCCCCAAAGCCCCCACCTGAATTCCCGAATTCCTTTCTCAGAAGCCGCATGTAGTAGACACCCCCTCCCCCACCCCGGTGTAGCCTTTTTGTTCCCGACCGGCTCACGTAGTCTTTGGCACCCCAAACCCTACACCTAAGGACTCAATACCTCATCCCACTTCACCCGAGAATCATCCCTCACTACCATTATCCCAAAACCTCCCTCAACGCCGACAACCGTAAACCCTCAACCACCGTAAACTCGAAACTCTAAACTCTAAACCCCAATTAAAGCCTAAACCGCCCTCAACGCCATGGACCTTCACGATCTCAACCGCCTGGTGGAGCGTTCGCCGCGGCGTGCGGCGCAGCTCCGCGAGGCAAAATTTCCGGTCCAGTTATATTTGCTTAGAGCCCTACAGCAAGCCCTACTTGGAGGTTCATGGCTGCTTACAGCTCCTGTTATCGGTCTACTTACATGCTTAGAAGATTTAGGGGGCTTAGAAGTGAAGTTCTGACCCTCCAAGTATGGAAGACTGAGGGTTCAGGGGGTTCAGGGGGCTCGGGGGGTTCAGGGTTTGGTGTGAAGCCAAGCTCCCCCAAAAAAGAACAAGTCTCGAATTAGTATGCCCAGGCAAGCAAGAGTGGTCTCCCATTTCCCCCTAGTGTCCTACCCAGTAGCCCAGCAACATCCATTGAACCACAGAATATTCTTTCAACTCTATCCAGGGGCCTCCAATTATTCCATTTCAGTATGGCCCACGTACTTCACTCAGGTATATTGTACCTTAAGCAACGTTTGGTCCTCAGCGACTAGTTGTTCAGGAACCCCCACCAAAAAAAAACAATGACTGTATGTTGCCCTTATATGGGGAAGAATTTTGTTTATGCTTTGGAGGGTCTCTTAAGCAACTGGTAAGTAAGGGTTACTTGAAGCACCATGGAACTTCGTAAGCGGCCCTATGGGCCCAAGACCCCATCGTTTAGGGCCTTTCATCTGCTCTTGGGGGGGGGCCCATAGTCCCCTAGACCCTCAACCCTAAACCCTCAACCCTCAACCCTAAACCCTAAACCCTAAACCCTGAACCTGCCTCTTTGGGTAATACAGCCTCTTGGCACAGGCCTTCCTCTCGGCCATACTTCCGCGTCTCGGGATGGATCCTGGGCAGTTCCCTCCCCTGCTCCTCGGCCCGCTTTTTGTCTTAGGGTTTAGGGTTTATAGGGTTTGTAGGGTTTGTAGGGTTTGTAGGGTTTATAGGGTTTATAGGGTTTATAGGGTTTATAGGGTTTATAGGGTTTATAGGGTTTATAGGGTTTATAGGGTTTATAGGGTTTATAGGGTTTAGGGTTACTGTTGGTTAGCAGGGAATGGGGGCATGAGGTACCCTATATAATCCTTACAGGGAAAATATGGGACCGTAATTCCCTCCGCTGCTGCTCGGCCCCCTTTTTGTTGGGGTCTCGGGTCTCAGGGTTCAGCAGTTAGGGGTTTGGGAGGCTGCGATTTAGGGTTTAGGGTTTGGGGAGCTGCATATATCACCTGAAAGATAGGCCATGATGATGATGATGATGATGATGATGATGATGATGATGATGATGATGTTTGGTTCATCAGAGATGTGACTATCCATCAAGTTAGGGTTTTGCGAGGGCCGAAGGCCGCTGTGACGCCGCTGCGTGGCTTTGGGGATTGTTATTAGAGAGAGTAGTGTTTAGGGTTTGATTTTTGGGGTGTAGGGTTTTAGGGGTTAGAGTTTAGGGTTCAGGGAGTAGCCCTGCAGCATGCCCCCCCAAAGCCCTCAACTGAAACCCCAGACCCCAGCAAAGCTGTTCATGGCCATGCGGTCCAGGGCCCAGGGCCCTCCTGGCATTGGCTTGATGTGAGAGATCAATGTCGGATCCAGGTGCTTCGTGTTTTTGGCGTACATAGGCTGGGAGTTGTTCATTAAGGGTCAGGGCCTACATAAGGGGCCTCTACTTTATAATCTCACTCGCTGAAGGCTGCGTGAGCTGCACCAGAGAAGGATCCAGGCGGGCAAAACAAGTGGATGTCGCGGTATAGCGGATGATATAGTTATTGGGTTCATGAAGGTTTTAGGATTCGTGCTTCGTTTGTTGAGGTACGGGCTCAGCTAGGCTGTGCTCCAGGAAACCGCAACATTTTTTGCTAAGGGTTAGAACATTCTTACAGTAACATGATATTCAAGGGAACAAGTTCTTCAGGGATCCCTCAGCTGACCCTAAGATATCCCCTGTTACCCGCACTAGTCCACGCAACCCCCCATAATTAAGCTTAAATGATTTCAGGGATTAGTGCATGTTGGTTTTTGTTATTCTTATTTGCATATTTTTGAGGGGTTGCTGGATGTAGTAGAGGACCCTATGCGACCGGAGACTGAGCACGAAGAGCCGTAGCTTCTGATATTGTGCGCCTGCTGCCTAAGCCCCAAAAGCCAAACTCTGACAACATGAAACCCTAACCTAACCTAACCTAGCCTAACCTGATTTCTGAATTGAGGGGGGGGTCTATAAATCTGAGGTTAATTAACATTAGGGCTTAGGGTCTTTTAGGGCTTGCTGCATGTGCTACAGGTTTTGTGGCGACACGGTTCTAGGGTTTGGGAACGCGCTACGTCATATACTTTAGTGGCTGATCTTAGCTGGGGAGGTTGATCAGGTTTAGGGTCGGGGGTTTGGGGGGTAGGCGCTCCCTAAAACCCCACCCTTCGGGGCCCTGCAATGTTTTCCTGGGGTTCAGGGCTTAGGACAAACCCTAAACCCTTAGACCCGTCTACCGTAAAGCCCTTCACCTGAACCCTACGCCCTAAACCCTAAACGCCCCCCCCCCCCCCCCCCATTTAAGGGTATTTTGGCCCTAAGCCCCTCACCCTAAACCCTAAACCCCAATCCCCAAACCCTAAACCCTAAACCCTAAACCTAAACCCTAAACCCTAAACCCTAAACCCTAAACCCTAAACCCTAAACCCTAAACCCTAAACCTCACTCCCAGAGACCATTGGCTGGCAGGCCGCGCGGCAAGTCTTAGCCGCATGGCTGTTCCTGATTCTCGAAGGTCGCTCTCTCTGCACGTTACCCCCCCGAAGACCCTAAGACTCTAAGACCCCAAGTTCCCAAGACCCTAAGACTCTAAGACAGTAAGACCCTAAGTTCCTAAGTTCCTAAGACTTTAAGACCCTAAGTTCCTAAGACCCTAAGACTTTAAGACCCTAAGTTTGGGTAAGACCCTAAGACCCCAAGACCTTAAGACCTTAAAGACCCTAAGAGCCCAAGAGGGTTGAGGGTTTGGGGTTTGGGGATGGGAGTTCAGGGTTGAGAGTCGGGCCCGTCAGCCCGAAGCCCAGAATCCTGAGAAAACACAGAGCCCCGAACCCACCTTCGGGGTTTACGATAATGAGGGACCCCTGATATGGTTCCCCCCCCCCCCCCCCCAATAGTAGGATTCCCTTATAATTCATAAGGATCTCCATTAGGCACCCCTAATTTCGGATACCCCAAAAAAAAGCCCATTTCAGGGTCTTTGAGGTGAGAGTCCAAGGCTACACTCGCATTTTTGTTTTGGGTCGCGTTTGTTGGGCTTTAAGGCCTTGAAGGGCTAGCCCTAACCACGAGGACAGGCTATGTGTATATGTTATATATATATATATGTGTATACATATATATATATATATATATGCATAGAGAGAGTGAGGGAGGGAGGGAGGGAGAGAGGGGGAGAGAGAGAGAGAGAGAGAGAGATTGAGAAAGCCGTGTACCCTAAGGTGGACATGTATGGAAAGCGCCTTAACCTGTTTAGGCAGCGACCCTTTTTGTGGGGTTACGCCATTCATGTAGAAACATCCTGGTCCGCGGTCACTGAAGACATCCATCGGCCTTCAGAACGGTTCTTGTTTGATAGTCTTACTATACTAGTGTATGACTACATTACTTGTAGAAATAAATCAAGAAATAGATGAGCATATGCATGTACATTATATGTATATGTATATATATATATATATGTATGTATGTGTGCATGAGATGCAGTTACAATACTACTATACCCTGGCATATTGGGTTTTTAGGGCTTCAGGGTTTTATTAGGTTTCTTGGTTCCAGGCTCCGGGCTTGGAGGTCTCATCCGATTGCAGGTGACGCCACGCTGGCCTTGGAAAGTGCGCCCAAGCCGCTTGCTTCAAGCCAGGTACTGGCACACGCCGTTCGGGTTTAGGTTGTATAGGGCTTGAGGCATTGGGAGACGGACTTTGCGTTGTGCGACTGGACGCACAACAAGGGCACAACCAACCCCCCACCCCCCCCCCCTCCCCCCACAACCCCCACCCATCGAAAAGTGCCAAACTCGACATGTCTGCCTCAAACAACCCTACTCCCGCAACCCTCAAACCCTACCCTCCCCGCTCCCCCTAAAAAAAGCAAAACACATAGGACCCAGAGTAGGCCCTTATTCCCTTTTTTAGGGCTTAGGTTCCCTTACAACCGCCTTTAAACCAAAAAGGGCACCCTTGTTATTCCTAGGTTCCTCCGAGGCCTAGAAACCCTAAACCCCAGAGGAAGGGCGCCGAAAGGCACGCGGGACCCCCAGCAGCAGGCGCGTCGGCACGTGTTGTCGGGGTTGGGGTTTTGGAGTCGATGGGCTTGAGGGGGTGTCAGGGTGTTGGGATACAGAGTTTGGGGGTTCAGGGTGTTCTGCTAGGGTTTAGAGAGTGTTTAGAGTTTCGGGCTTAGGATTTGGGGTTTCAAGTTCTGGTGTAGGATTTAGGGGTATACGATCTAGGATAGAAGGTCTCAGCCTCATACATACATACCGTATATTAAAAAAATCAATAAATGTATATATATATATATGTACATATTTTTGTGTATTTCTTTTTTTGTTTATTTTTTTGTTCATTTATTTGTTTACTTATTTGTAAAATTATACGTTTATTTATTTTTGTATTTATTTATGCACGCATGTCTCAGGGCATGGGGGGGGGGAGGAGGGGGGAGGGGGAGGCGGAGGCATACTTCATGTTTCGAGTCATGTTTGACTCAGTACCAAGACCCTTCTTGGACTCAAAGCCCTGCAGCTGGGATCACATCACACCCCTGGCCTTTGGAACTGAGGGTTCAGGGTTTAGGGTTTAGGGTTTAGGGTTTAGGGTTTAGGGTTTAGGGTTTAGATTTATAGGGTCTGTCGGAGTGGGTTATCTTGGGGCGCCGGCAGGTGATGAAACTCGATTGCTTCGAGAACCGCTGAAAGGACGGCATGTTCCGATGGGTTTAGGGTTTAGATAGCCCACAGCCAAGAACGCGCGCCGAGATGCAGAGACAAAGGATCTTCTGTAGAGCCAAGTTCCAAGCTGTCCGAGAGCTTATAGAGCCTGCACCCTACAGGTCCTCAACACGTACCCCTCAGAAAGGGAAGCACCGACAGCATACCATACCCTGACTGTCCACCAACCCTAAGCCTACAAACCCCAATGCCCTAAAACCAACCCTAAACCCAGGCCCTAGCGCCGACCCTCATCCTTAAACCCTAAACCCTAACAACCCCAGCCCTAAACCCTAAACCCCCGAAAAGCCTTGAAAACGCCTGTAAAAAACCCAACATAGCCCTAAACCCTAAACCCTAAACCCTAAACCCTAAACCCTAACCCTAAACCCTAAACCCTAAACCTAAACCCTAAACCCTATAAAGACCCTAAAGGCCCAAAGACCAACCCCAGGACCTCTTGGCCTCGAAGCTGGGGACCCAGATCGTGGCCAAGGCGGGAGTTGAGAAAACTGTTTGTTTAAGGACCCCCCCCCCCCTCCCCCCTAAAAAAAGAAACCAACATTCCTCCTTGCAAAGGTGAATATAGGGATGAGTATCTTTGATTTATTTTTTTTTAGGGATGAGTATCTTTGATTTATTATTTTTATTTTTTTTTTGGGGGGGGTGTTCTGAAAGCAAACAGTAGCAGACCTCCCTCAGAGGATACCTCCAAACACCGTCCAGAAGGGCTTGGGCTTCGAGGGTTTATAGAGTTTAGGGCTTAGGGTTTAGGGTTTAGGGCTTAGGGTTTAGGATGAGGGTCTAGGTGTTCAGGGTTCGGAATGCCCGCACGCAGGGCCGCATGCACAACCCTCGGTGCCCTAAATCCTGAACCGCCCAAACCCTCAAATTTTAAACCTGGCCTTTAAACCCGAAACCCCAAACCCTATACCCTAAACCCTAAACCTTGGCCTTGAACCCTCGCTTGCAGGACCTCCCGAACAGATCGGCGAGGCGCCTGAACAGCACTCTGCGCCGGAAGGGCCCAGCGCCTTGGTAGACTGAAGGAGGTACAAGGCTCTATAGGGCCCACACCAAAGTCATAAATCAATACTGCACGCACACACATTATATGTGCATGTATATATATATATATATAGATGTGTATGAATACACACACGTATGTATGTAGATGTTTGCTTGTATTTTGGTACCATGCCAAAACAGAGGTATGTATGCATGTATGTATGCATGCATGCATGTATGTCTGTATATATATATATATATATTCATTTATGTATGTGATAGTCACCACCTCCCCCCCCCCAAAAAAAAAAAAAAAAAGGAACCTACCTTGCATAAAGTTTCCTACTCCTCTGACATCTGTAGCGTAGACCTTGAACCCCAAACCTCACAAAAAGGACAAACCGAGGTGTTTAGGACCATGTGTTTCTGCTCAACACATGATGTATGTAAATATCCAGTACAACTTGCGACACATTCTAGTACACCGGCAACATGTAGAAAGCAGCAAACCTTTCACGTATGAAATTGTAGCACAACTTCGAATGCATTCCCTCCGTGACTAACCCCATTCTTGAAGCCACCCTTCTTGCACCCCCCGATGACGAAGCTGGGCAAGTAGGATTAGCCCTACAAGGCCTCACACCCTAAATTCTCAGCCTTGCAAACCTTATAAACCCTCAACATCTTACACCCTATCCCCACATAACCTTCGTTAAGTCCGGACAAGCCCTAAAACTCTAAAACAACATAAAAAGCCTAACCCCTAAGCCCCTAAGGAGGCGTTACGGGTGCTTCGCGCAGCCTCCCTGGCAATGGCCTTGCTGGGAGGCTATCACTGCGCATCCCATGTCGGGCACTTCTGGAGGAAGTCGACTCCCACGCAGGTTCGCGTGGGCTTCGAGCTGACGTTTTTGTTTTTTGTTGTGGGGGGAGGGGGGGGAAGGGGGGCTTAAACCGAAAACCCTCAACCCTGAACACTAAATCCCAAACCCTAAACTCTAAACCCTAAACCCTAAACCCTAAACCCCAAACCCCAAACCCCAAACCCCAAACCCCAAACCCCAAACCCCAAACCCCAAACCCCAAACCCCAAACCCTAAACCCTAAACCCAATGAGGGCTTCGGGCCGGGGAAGCACCGGGAGTGTGCCGAGCTCTCGGCAGGGGCAGAAGCCGGCGCCGGGATGTACGAGCTGCGAAATGCCCGGTCTCCCTCCACAAAGGCCGGGGCATCCGCAAGAAGAGTAGCTTAGTGGTTTATAGGGTTTAGTGCTTAGTAGGGTGTAGCTTAGGGTTTATAGGGTTTAGTGCTTAGTAGGGTGTAGCTTAGGGGTTTATAGGGTTTAGTGCTTAGTAGGGTGTAGCTTAGGGTTTATAGGGTTTAGTGCTTAGTAGGGTTTATAGGGGTTTATAGGGTTTAGTGCTTGGTAGGGTTTTGCTAGGGTTGATAGGGTTAGTGCTTAGTAGGGTTTATAGGTTTTTACAGAGCTTGTAGGGTTTATAGGGTTTATGTTTTTGTTTGAAGGTTTTTTCTGGGTCGACTTCGAGGTGCATGGGTACTTCTAGTTTCAGGGACACGTCTACTTATGGCCTACTTAGACTGGGCTTTGGAGTACTATACTTTAATACTTTTTTGTTCTGGGTTCCTATTTTTGCTACTTATTACCTAAAAAGTATATACTTTTTTTCCAGGGTCTACTCCAAAGCTAAGTAGAGGAGTTAGGGGGCTTATAAGTACAGTCATAATTGGGGTTTTTAGTTGGGGTTTTAATTTAAGCAAACCTCCAGGTAGCTTGGGTCCCAGCAATTGCAAGCATGTTGTGTAGGACCCTCAAATCCTTCAAAGTCACAGTGTATATCAGAACCCTGCAGCCTAAACCCTAAACCCTAGTAATCTCATAGTCTTGCGCTCGATCTTTCGGGGTAACCCAATATGGTGGCATGCAACAGATCTGGGCGCCCTCACATGCTCTATGAAGACTGCATGAAAAATCCTCAACCCTAAGCCCTAAAAGGTTTAGGGTTTAGGGTAGCCCTAAACCCTACAAAGGGTATCAAAAGGGTATCATTGTCAAATGGAATATCGTCCATCGTAGTGTAGGGTTTTATGAGCCCAGTGCACCACTGCCCCAGATGACGATCTAAACCCTAAACCCTAAACCCTAAACCCTAAACCCTAAACCCTAAACCCTAAACCCTAAACCCTAAACCCTAAAGGCATCCAAAAGTGGGGGGCGGGGGGGGGGGCCTCGAGTGCTGGGATCCCAAGAGGCCGGCGGCCCCTTGCCGTCTCCGGAGCCACCTGACGAGGATAGCAGCTCCGAGCCCACTGAGATGCTTGGAGCACAGGGGTTTAGGGTTTAGGGTTTAGGGTGTTAGGGTTTAGCGTTTAGGGTTTAGGGTTGTAGGGTTCAGGGTTTAGGGTTTAGGGTTCAGGGTTTCAGAGTTTTAGGGTTTTGGGTTTAGGGTTCAGGGTTTAGGGTTTAGGGTTTAGAGGTCACCTGGGGATGTTCCCCCTTGTGCTTGCAGTCCTTCCTTAATAGGGATTATGGTACCCCCCCTGATTGTAACCCTTACACTATCCTTACTAAGGCTTGTTCATAGAAGGGGGAACATTCCAAGTGGTACCCTTTTCCCTTTTGATGGTTCAAGGTTCCCTCATTGTAATGTGATTACTGGGCTACCAAGAGGTGGGAAACTCTAATTCTAATCCCGAACTCCTGAAAGTCCCGCAACATAAGCCCTACATAAACCATAGAGGGAAACTGCTTAACATACTTGTTGAGAGGTGCATTTGGGAACCGACTAAAAACAACAATGTCAAGCTTTCGTGGGAAGGGGTCTATTGCGAAGCTACTAAAAACTTTGAATTCCCCATGCACCTTTGCATCTTGTCGTCCAGGGTGGTGGACCCTGAACCCTGAACCCTGAACCCTGAACTCTGAACCCTGAACCCTGAACCCTAAACCCTGAACCCTAAACCCGAAACCCTAAGCCTAAACCCTAAACCCTAAACCCTAAACCCTAAACCCTAAACCCTAAACCCTAAACCCTAAACCCTAAACCCTAAACCCTAAACCCTAAACCCTAAACCCTAAACCCTAAACCCTAAACCCTAAACCCTAACCCTAAACCCTAAACCCTAAGGACGGCGAGCCCCGTCTCCGGCGTAAGTCCTACAACTCCCGCCTCTCGGCTTCCAGGTTTGATGGGGAAACCGGTTGAGGGGTTTAGGGTTCAGGGTTCAGGGTTCAGGGGTTTAGATGGGTTTAGGGTTTAGGGCTTGCGGTTTAGATGGGTTTGCGGGTTTAGAGTTCATAGGGTTCAGGGTAGGATTGGGCTAGCCCGTATCCATCCCCCTCCTCCACCCCCCCCCCCGCTCCCGTTTAGTGCTTTTCGGCTGCATTTGTTGGCCGATGTAGTTGGCCCTAATCCCTTTGACCCTAAACCCCAAGCCCCAAACCCTTGAAGCTACCTATACGTGTAGACACAACACTGCTTACAAACACAGGCTCTCGATACAACCACAACTTTGACAATTAAACTCCCATCCCAAGAGTCCTAACACAGTAAACCCTAAACCCTAAACCCTAAACCCTAAACCCTAAACCCTAAACCCTAAACCCTAAACCCTAAACACCCTCACCACCCAAAACCCAGAACCCCTAAGCTCCCGAAACCCTGAACCCCAAGGTTCCCTGCTTGGAGGCTCAGGATACTTGTACCCACAACTCAACACTACTAACTTATATGGGTTGGTGGTCTCTTTAAGTAGGGTTTCTGTTTTACAGGGGGTTCTTACAAGGGTATCTAGGGGCTATATTGAGGTATAAGGGCAACAGATAAAGAGGCCACCGGCCTTTATAACTACTAACTGATTAAGAACCCCCCCCCAAAAAAATAACATATTCTTCCTTATAAGGGTAGTATGGGGAATATTTGAAGTTATTCTTTTGGGGTTCTTTAAGCAATGAGTAGATCACTGCACTTGTAAGCCCCTTTAAGTCCTCGGAGTCGGTTGTAAAGTAGATGTATAATTGGGGTCATAAGTGCTCATAAGCATCCAAGTAGACCCCATCAACCCTAAAAAACCCTTAAAACCACTAAAAACCCTAAGAACCCTATAAACCCTATAAACCCGAAGCACTAAACCCTAAAGACCCTAAACCTCACTCCAACCGCAAGGTCTCGCAGGACGACGTTCGAAGCCCGCTCCATGCAGGCGCTGGGCGAGTCTGGGCAAGTCGGTTTAGGGTTTAGGGTTTAGGGGGTAGGGTTTAGGGTTTAGGGTTTAGGGTTTAGGGTTTAGGGTTTAGGGTTTAGGGTTTAGGGTTCGTGTTCCTTGGGGGACCGGCTGAACCCTGAAAGGGTTTAGTGTCCAAAACTAGTAGCAGAGGGTATGTATGAACCCTAAACCCAAAGCCCCAAACCCCAACTATAGGCTCCATTCCAAACCCTAAACCCTAAACCCTAAACCCTCAACCCTAAAACTTCCTTCCCAAGCAAGGCAAGCTCAATTTGGGAGGGGTGGGGGGGGGGGGGGGGTACGCAGGGCAACCAAGGAACTCACTCTGAAAGAAGGGTGGCGGGTAGGGTTTAGGGTTTAGGGTTTAGGGTTTAGGGTTTAGGGTTTCGGGTTTAGGGTTTGGGGTGCAGGGTATAAGCTCTTTAAGGTTTAGGGTTTAGGGTCTAAAGGGTAGGGTCGATAAGGTTTAGGGGAGCAATGAACCAGGACATTCCTTCCGCCGGGGAGCAGCTGCATGTGCAGATGGTCGTGATTCAGGCCGGCGGAGTTCCAAAGAGATCGCCTGGGCCGCTTGCAGTTCCTTCTCTTGGGTGATGTAGCGAATCTCTCTCACACACCACTATAACACCCTAAAATGTATTGTGCCATATAACGTCGTGTGACTATGTAGCGTATAGTCTACACTACATATACGTATGTTAACATATAGGGGCCAGTATGCCATACAATATAAAAACAGTATACTATGAGATCATTGAGTTTATTTTCATGTAATGTGTGTGTGTGTGTATATGAGCATCGGACAAAAACCTTTGGAAGAGGTAGCCATGATTAGAGGCGTCATATGGAATTGACAAGTCTGCTCTAGCACGAGAACCGATAGGGGCCGACCCTAAAGCGATGCCCAACTTCTATATAGGTACTTCCCGCAGAGCCGATAGGGGGCCGACCCTCTTCCGCGCGGCAGTCGGGACATAGTAGAGGTTTGGACCGCTACTCGTATATGTATACACACAAAGGAACGATGACTGAATATTCAATACAACCTAGACCCCATCGTTACTTTGTCTGGGTTCCCTGTTTTTGGTTTGTCACCATATATATATATATATATATACATATACTACAGCCGCTCAAACAAGAGCTACACTTAGGCGGTGCGAGTCAGGGGTGTTGGTGTACTCATCGGCTAGAATCCAGAAAGCCTTTTCGTGCCCCCCCCCCAGAGGTACCCGTCCCCTTTAAATGGGTTGGCCCGCTTGTTATCAGCCAACCCCTAGAGCCTAGAAACCCTTCAGCTTCGTCTTCCCCAAAAGGTATGGCTCCTCCATCCCTTTCCGACCCGCGCGCAGCCGAGCCTGCCTCCCTGGGATGTGCGGAGACCGTGGAACCTTCCTGCAGCCCTCCAAACGAGCAGCTTGGAAGACCAAATGAAACCGAAGACCGGGGGTCACCTTTTGCCCTATGCAATGATTATAGGGGTTTAGGGTTTGGGGGTTTGGGGGTTTCTGGACCCTGAACCCTAAAACCCGAATTTTCGACCCTAGAACCTCTAAGCCCTGAACCCTTTAAATTGGGTCCAAGGCAGAAGAGGAGGGGTCCACCGCGCATGCCGGCTACGGCATTTCGGGAAGCGGCGAGCGCCCGCGCAGGCGCAGGCTCAGGGTTTGAGGGTTTAGGGTTGAGGGTTTAGGGTTTAGGGTTATATAGGGTTTGTAGGGTTTAGGGTTCAATTAGGGTTTAGGGGCCAAGTTTTCTTTTCTGTTTTAAGTACTTTCCCTATAGTTACTCAATGGTCAGCTTCTGTCCTGAACCCACCGAGCAAACAGCAGGAAATCTCCTCTGAAAATCCTCAACTGGGGGGTGCCTACGCCCCTCACTTGGCTCAGGTCAAAGCGCGGTCTCAGCCCACGGCGTCGGCAGCATTGAGGCCAGTGGCGGCAGCCAGGCCGCGGCGCCATCGGCAGAGGCAGCGAAACCATGAATAACAGGCATTAATAATGCGGCATTAATGACGTTAAAGATGTGATGAGCAGCTTGTACATACGCCGCATGCGCATGGACACCTTCTAAACCACTTGTGAACGCCAAACGCCCCCCCAAACAGACCGCAAAGTCGTGCCGTCCAAACAGCATCGCTCCGTTCTTCTGGAGGTCCGTCCTGCGTGCGCCTCCGGGCTGGCTGCGGAGGGCAACAACATCAGCAACCGCGCGAGCCCGATTTCGGGCCACTCGCCTCCGCCAAGAGCATCCGATGGATTGGGAAGATTGGGAACCTCAGCCGGCAATAATGTTTAGTCATTGACTCTTATAAACTGCCCATTTGCCCAGTTCGTTTTGAAAGCTTGAGATGAACACGTATACAGCATGGACAAGCAGGGACCCAGGGTACACCGGGGTTCATCATAGGGGTGGTCACATTGGCTTTTGCATGCCAAGCCGGGTCCGAATGTGCAAGGCTTCTTAGATATTAGATTGGAGGGTTTCGTCCCTGGGTTTCAACAGCTCTCAGGAAGTCACCCAGATGTCGGTGAATCGCATGGTCAGCCACTGCCGAATACATCCCTGCTGGAGGGGCCCAATGGCCTAGCAGCCTCAGCAAAAGCTGGTGCTGGCATGTCCGAAGGTCTGGGGCGGTGCAGCACCGACAGCACCGAGCCTTCCTCCTTTGGCTTTGCGGCTGGCGCAGGAACTTCTAGCAGCTCTCCTTGTCCTGGCCACGACCGACATGGTCGAGATGCCAACAATCTCGAGGACGGTGCCCCACTGCGCATCCTGAGTGGAGCGAGCGTGGAGGCAGCAGACTCCCGCGAAGCCGCAGGTCCGGCAGTTCTCAAACTTAACTCCTGACCCTGTTTTGGTAGGGGCCCCCTATTCCTGCGGCCACGTCATGTGCATGGCTGGTGTCCCAGAGACGTGTAGACGGTGTAGATCTTGGCTCAGGTCAAAGCGCTGTTTCAGCCCACGGCGTCGGCAGTCCTGCTCTGGCGGGCGAGATCTCCGCGGAAAAGGCGGCAGGCACCTTCTTGGGCAGCATTGAGGTCAGTGGCGGCAGCAAGGGCCGAACCTCACCGAAGCTCGAGCTGGAGAGGGCCGCGGCGCCATCGGCAGAGGCAGAGAAACCATGAATAATATGCATTACTATACTGGTAACAGCTTGCACATACGCCATGTGCACATGGACGCCTTCAAAAAACCAAAAACCACTTGTAAATACCCACAGCCCTCAGCCAAGCCCACGCAGTTGCGCCGTCCAAAAAGCATCGCTCCGTTCTTCTGGAGGTCCGCCCGGCATGCGCCTCCGAGCCGTCAGTCGGGAAGGCTGCCGAGGGCAGCAACATCAGCAACCGCGCGAGCCCGATTTCGGGCCACTCGCCTCCGCCAAGAGCATCCGATGGATTGGGAAGATTGGGAACCTCAGCCGGCAATAATGTTTAGTCATTGACTCTTATAAACTGCCCATTTGCCCAGTTCGTTTTGAAAGCTTGAGATGAACACGTATACAACATGGACAAGCAGGGACCCAGGGTACACCGGGGTTCATCATAGGGGTGGTCACATTGGCTTTTGCATGCCAAGCCGGGTCCGAATGTGCGAGGCTTCTTAGATATTAGATTGGAGGGTTTCGTCCCCTGGGTTTCAGCAGCTCTCAGGAAGTCGCCCAGATGTCGGTGAATCGCATGGTCAGCCACTGCCGATTACATCCCTGCTGGAGGGGCCCAATGGCCTAGCAGCCTCAGCAAAAGCTGGTGCTGGCATGTCCGAAGGTCTGGGGCGGTGCAGCACCGACAGCACCGAGCCTTCCTCCTTTGGCTTTGCGGCTGGCGCAGGGGCTTCTAGCAGCTCTCCTTGTCCTGGCCACGACCGACATGGTCGAGATGCCAACAATCTCGAGGACGGTGCCCCACTGCGCATCCTGAGTGGAGCGAGCGTGGAGGCAGCAGACTCCCGCGAAGCCGCAGGTCCGGCAGTTCTCAAACTTAACTCCTGACCCTGTTTTGGTAGGGGCCCCCTATTCCTGCGGCCACGTCATGTGCATGGCTGGTGTCCCAGAGACGTGTAGACGGTGTAGATCTTGGCTCAGGTCAAAGCGCTGTTTCAGCCCACGGCGTCGGCAGTCCTGCTCTGGCGGGCGAGATCTCCGCGGAAAAGGCGGCAGGCACCTTCTTGGGCAGCATTGAGGTCAGTGGCGGCAGCAAGGGCCGAACCTCACCGAAGCTCGAGCTGGAGAGGGCCGCGGCGCCATCGGCAGAGGCAGAGAAACCATGAATAATATGCATTACTATACTGGTAACAGCTTGCACATACGCCATGTGCACATGGACGCCTTCAAAAAACCAAAAACCACTTGTAAATACCCACAGCCCTCAGCCAAGCCCACGCAGTTGCGCCGTCCAAAAAGCATCGCTCCGTTCTTCTGGAGGTCCGCCCGGCATGCGCCTCCGAGCCGTCAGTCGGGAAGGCTGCCGAGGGCAGCAACATCAGCAACCGCGCGAGCCCGATTTCGGGCCACTCGCCTCCGCCAAGAGCATCCGATGGATTGGGAAGATTGGGAACCTCAGCCGGCAATAATGTTTAGTCATTGACTCTTATAAACTGCCCATTTGCCCAGTTCGTTTTGAAAGCTTGAGATGAACACGTATACAACATGGACAAGCAGGGACCCAGGGTACACCGGGGTTCATCATAGGGGTGGTCACATTGGCTTTTGCATGCCAAGCCGGGTCCGAATGTGCAAGGCTTCTTAGATATTAGATTGGAGGGTTTCGTCCCTGGGTTTCAACAGCTCTCAGGAAGTCACCCAGATGTCGGTGAATCGCATGGTCAGCCACTGCCGATTACATCCCTGCTGGAGGGGCCCAATGGCCTAGCAGCCTCAGCAAAAGCTGGTGCTGGCATGTCCGAAGGTCTGGGGCGGTGCAGCACCGACAGCACCGAGCCTTCCTCCTTTGGCTTTGCGGCTGGCGCAGGGGCTTCTAGCAGCTCTCCTTGTCCTGGCCACGACCGACATGGTCGAGATGCCAACAATCTCGAGGACGGTGCCCCACTGCGCATCCTGAGTGGAGCGAGCGTGGAGGCAGCAGACTCCCGCGAAGCCGCAGGTCCGGCAGTTCTCAAACTTAACTCCTGACCCTGTTTTGGTAGGGGCCCCCTATTCCTGCGGCCACGTCATGTGCATGGCTGGTGTCCCAGAGACGTGTAGACGGTGTAGATCTTGGCTCAGGTCAAAGCGCTGTTTCAGCCCACGGCGTCGGCAGTCCTGCTCTGGCGGGCGAGATCTCCGCGGAAAAGGCGGCAGGCACCTTCTTGGGCAGCATTGAGGTCAGTGGCGGCAGCAAGGGCCGAACCTCACCGAATCTCGAGCTGGAGAGGGCCGCGGCGCCATCGGCAGAGGCAGAGAAACCATGAATAATATGCATTACTATACTGGTAACAGCTTGTACATACGCCATGTGCACATGGACGCCTTCAAAAAACCAAAAACCACTTGTAAATACCCACAGCCCTCAGCCAAGCCCACGCAGTTGTGCCGTCCAAAAAGCATCGCTCCGTTCTTCTGGAGGTTCGTCCGGCATGCGCCTCCGAGCCGTCAGTCGGGAAGGCTGCCGAGGGCAGCAACATCAGCAACCGCGCGAGCCCGATTTCGGGCCACTCGCCTCCGCCAAGAGCATCCGATGGATTGGGAAGATTGGGAACCTCAGCCGGCAATAATGTTTAGTCATTGACTCTTATAAACTGCCCATTTGCCCAGATCGTTTTGAAAGCTTGAGATGAACACGTATACAACAAGGACAAGCAGGGACCCAGGGTACACCGGGGTTCATCATAGGGGTGGTCACATTGGCTTTTGCATGCCAAGCCGGGTCCGAATGTGCAAGGCTTCTTAGACATTAGATTGGAGGGTTTCGTCCCCTGGGTTTCAGCAGCTCTCAGGAAGTCACCCAGATGTCGGTGAATCGCATGGTCAGCCACTGCCGATTACATCCCTGCTGGAGGGGCCCAATGGCCTAGCAGCCTCAGCAAAAGCTGGTGCTGGCATGTCCGAAGGTCTGGGGCGGTGCAGCACCGACAGCACCGAGCCTTCCTCCTTTGGCTTTGCGGCTGGCGCAGGAACTTCTAGCAGCTCTCCTTGTCCTGGCCACGACCGACATGGTCGAGATGCCAACAATCTCGAGGACGGTGCCCCACTGCGCATCCTGAGTGGAGCGAGCGTGGAGGCAGCAGACTCCCGCGAAGCCGCAGGTCCGGCAGTTCTCAAACTTAACTCCTGACCCTGTTTTGGTAGGGGCCGCCTATTCCTGCGGCCACGTCATGTGCATGGCTGGTGTCCCAGAGACGTGTAGACGGTGTAGATCTTGGCTCAGGTCAAAGCGCTGTTTCAGCCCACGGCGTCGGCAGTCCTGCTCTGGCGGACGAGATCTCCGCGGAAAAGGCGGCAGGCGCCTTCTCAGGGAGCATTGAGGCCAGTGGCGGCAGCCAGGGCCGAACCTCACCGAAGCTCGAGCTGGAGAGGGCCGCGGCGCCATCGGCAGAGGCAGAGCAATCGTGGCAGCAGTTGATGCCTTAAACCCTAAGTCCCCAACATGATGCGCAGCTTACCCATTTTTCGGCTCTTGTGGCGTCAGCACGCCTCTTCGGGTTTGTAGGTTGAACACCCCAAGCCCAAGCCAGCTCAGCCACTATAGCATCTACAGTGCAGTACAGGCCTTACGGATACGAGGTCTATAAGTCTATATATATATATATATGTGCATCTATGTTTTTAAGAAAGATGTACTTCATATTTATACAGATCTTATGCGTAGAAGCCCTAAACCCTAAACCCTATATCCCACTGCTCTTCTCTTCCGAAGGCCCCGGGTCTTACCAGGGGGACCAGGCAGACGGCGAGCCCGGCTAGCCCCGTTTCCTGGCGGAGTTCCGGATTTGCGGGGGTTCAGGATTTTGGTGGATTTAGGGTTTAGGGTTTGTCGTTTAGTTTAGGGTCTAGGGTTCAGGGTTTGGGGTTTAGGGTTTGGGGTTTCGGGCCACCAAACCCTAACAGGCATAAAGCCTAGTCCCTATCTCAACCCATTCTTGCGTCCAGGACCGCCATGGACCCACTGACCGAGAGTCGAGAGTAGGCCCTTTGGGGTTTAGGTTCCCTTAAGCGGCCCTTCAAGCCAAAAAGGGTACCTTTGTATTCCAAGGCTACCTGTTAAGAACCCAAAACCGACATTTTTTGTAGGCTGCCGAAGAATCCCTATGAGGGTTTTGTAGCAAGAACCTACATAAAAGGTTGGGTTTCGGGTTCTTGAGGTACTCTTCTGTCTGGCATACCAATGAGCTTTGGGCTTTTCGGATCG
Organism: Symbiodinium natans; assembly: GCA_905221605.1. Classification (NCBI taxonomy): domain Eukaryota; class Dinophyceae; order Suessiales; family Symbiodiniaceae; genus Symbiodinium; species Symbiodinium natans. The sequence continues at coordinate 187,025 of CAJNDS010002790.1, read as the reverse complement.
AGGGTTTACGCGGCTCAGGTTCTCATTTTGCCACAAGACTTCGAGGCACCGGCCTCCAAAAAGAAACGCATACTCAAAAGAAGAACTGCAAAATACACAAGAAACATTAAGCAAAAAACAAGACAAAGACAAAACAACCCACAACTGGGGTCTAGGTTGCGGTTCATCTGACTGGGGTACTCGTTGGGGAGCCTTTCGGGTACAACCTTTTGGGAGATACCTTGATTTCTGGTTTCTGGTGTACTTTGGGGGCTGGCTACAAACAATCCTGCATCCTAACTACTATTTGCTTTTCAACCCCCCCCCCCCCCTTCAAAAAAACTCACTAATTAAACCCCTAAACCCCTTACATCTTAACCCTCAACCCCCTAAACCCTAAACCCTAAACCCTACTTTCGAAACCCCCCCGAAGCCCTGGAGCCTGAGGTGTCTGGGGCGGAAGACCCGAGAAGTGCAGAGCTCCACGAAGGCACCGGTTTAGGGTTCAGGGTTCAGGGTTTTAGGGTTTGGGGTTTAGGGTTTGGGTTTGGGGTTTAGTTTAGGGTTTGGGGTTTGGGGTTTAGGGTTTAGTTTATACGGTTCCCCTTTTGAAACCCCTGCAACCCGAGCCGAAAGAGGCGCCTGGCCGTGGCGGGCAACAGCGCCCAGACGGCAGACGGCGAAGGCGGCCTCCCTAAGCCAAAACCCCTAAACCCCAAACCCTGAAAACCCTAAGCCCTAAACCCTGAACCCCAAACCCTAAGCCTAAACCCCAAACCTTAACCCCAACCCGTAAACCTTAAACCCCAAACCCTTACCCCAAGCCCTAAACCCCAGCTCTAAACCCCCAAACCGTAAGCCCTAAACTCTAATTCAGGTTTGTGCCTTCGTTTGGGTCTCCCATTAAAACACCTGGTCTGATGCTCGCTAGCATGATGCTTGGAGGTTCTGGGTACTTACACAATAACCCAATTTATGTCGTTAGGGATACTTGGGATTTTTGTACAGTAATTTCGAAGAAACAGCTAACATTTTGCTAGGTTCTAAGTTCAGTATAGTTTAACTGTACTTAGAACCTGCGGGGGAGGTGGGGACTCCGGCTGCCGGGGGGGGGGGGGGGAGATAATAATAATTCATCTTCGCCCGACCGTGAGCCAGCAGTGAGGCAATAAACCCTAAACCCTAAACCCTAAACTGTGGCAGCAAAGTACATGTCGCTGGAAGGCATCAAGGTCTCATCGACGGAGGTGCCACCCACTGTTTGAGGTATGCGAGCCCGAGCGAGTTTGCGCAAGCAATAATGCCGGTGGATGTTGAACTTGCCACGGGAACTACAGCAGACCTGAGGATCAATGCGGTGGGGACCTTGTTGTCGGCAGATCCCGCCGTACAGCCGATACTGTCGATGGGGATTGTAGCAGCCATGGGCCTTCGATGCGTCATTGAGTGGAACATCATTCCAACCAAATTACTTCTTAATTACTATACTCACCATTCTTGTTCTGGTTACTACTATTGTGCTTCTTATTACACTCACTATTCTTGCTGTTTTGTTCGGTTATTATTGTTGTCGTTCTTGTTCTTGTTATTGTTATTTTTTATTTTGAGTGCTGTTATTATTGTTGTGTTTTTTGTTCCTTTTGGCCTTACTAGTAAGGGTTTTGATTCTCATCATTTTCGTTCGAAAGTCCTAACCTCGGAGCCCAAGACCCGTATTAGGACGAAAGGCTTTCGGCCTGGGGGGTTCCGGTGGTTGGTGTTGGGTTTTGGGTTTAGGGTTAAGGGTTAAGGGTTACCGGAATTACCCTTCAAAGCAAAGGAAGGCTGCACCCTGAAAGCCCTATAAACCCATAATCCCGATACAAAAACCCATAAGCCCTCTACATTGGGATGTCTCTCCTATACTGACAGTCCTTAACAGGCCCCTAAAAAAAGTCCCTCTTCCGGAGTGTTGGTATAAGGGGGAACCTCCCAACCTATGAACCTTGTGGAGCCCTGAATTTTCTCTCAACCCACAAAACCCTGTAACACCCCATAAACCCCATACACCCTATAAACCCTATGAGCCCTACTCACCCATAATATGCCCATTCAACGATGTAATCCCTAAAGCCCTATAAACCCCAGAATGCCTTTCAACCCTGTAAACCTATAAGCCCTCTAAACCCATAACCCCCCTAAGCCTTAAGCTCATAAACCCTGTCAATCCTGTCAGCCCTATAGCCCCAAACCCTAAACCCTAACTTGCGGAACCTTTTGGCCCTAAACCCTAAAGCCTACACCCCAAACTCTAAACTCTAAACTCTAAACCCTAAACCCTAAACCCTAACCCTAAACCCCCCACGGTTGGCGTAGAAAGGCGAAGCCGATGGCAGCGGCGGCGCAGATCGGGTGCCCCAGGGGCCATCGCACACCGGCGGGGCACAGACCTTTTTTTGTTTACCATGTTGGTGGAGGGTTTCTAGGGTTTAGGGTTTAGGGTTTAGGGTTTTGGGCTTTTGTTGTGGGCCTTGTGTATTTTCGGGGGTAAGGTCTTAGAATCCCAAGCCTTGGTTTCAAATGGTCCCAGCCCAGAAAAACCCTCAACCCTCGGACCCTGAAGCCCTAAAGCCCCAAACCTTAATCCGCGAAATCAAAAGGCACCAAAACCGTGAAACCCCAAGCCCCCAAAATGGCCATTTGCCCAAATCCGTAAACCCTACAGCCTCGACAGCCCAAAACTCAACAACCCCCCCCCCCCCCCCCAGCGTTTAGGATTAGTATGGTTTGGGGTTTGGGGTTAAGGGTTTAAGGTTTAGGGTTTAGGGAACCCTGAGCTACCCCCCAAACTACAAAGTCCAAACTGAAAGCCGAGACCCCCACGAGCAGAACCCGCTTGAACACTAGGGTTCAGGATGTATAGGGTCCCAACAGCATGAAAGTCCGACAGTCAACTGGAGCGGAATTTCCTCGCCTCCTCAACATACTCTGAATAAGGTCCTTTAAGGCCTTGGGCCCTTGCAAAGGGCTCCCCAGGACCCGGATTTCCAAACCCTACGTGCACCGCAAACCCTTGCAACGTTTTGGGCTCCCTAAGGCCTAACACCTAAACACCCAAAAAGCCTAAACCCCTAAAGCCTTAAGGCCCTAACGCCTAAAACCGCAAAACCCTGAAAGACGAAAACATGGGATGTTCCCCCTTATACTAACAGTCCTAAATGGGATCATAGTACCCCCTAGTATAATCCCTGTTAAGGACTGTTAGTATAAGGGGGAACATCCCAACCTTAAACCCTCAACCCTAAGCCCTAAACCCTCAACCTCCTAAATCCTAAACCCTAAACCCTAAACCCTAAACCCTAAACCCTAAACCCTAGGCTGTCCGAGACCTCGTCCTCCAGCGTGCCCCGAGTTCCTCGCAGCTGGGAGCAGCGAGCCGAGGTCGGCCGCAGGGCGCCTCGGCTTGGCTTTGGCTTTTTAGGATGTAGTAGGGTTTAGGGTTTAGGGTTTGGGGTTTAGGGTTTAGGGTTTAGGGTCTTACGGTTTTCCGGTCTTAATCGGATTACCCCCAATTTGCGTCTCTTTTCATTCTACTTACAACCTGCTTGTAGGTGGGGGGGGGGGAGGGGGTTAGGGGTTAGGGTTTAGGGGGCACTCAAACCCTAAACCCCTCCTTGTCATGTAAGCCTCCCCAAGCCACCGATTACAGGGAGGCCCTAAACCATAACCCCAAACCCTAAACCTAAACCCCACCCCCACCCAAAGGCCCTTTTCCAGGCTTTCCACCGGCAGTACAGTGACAAAGTCTTTGGCCCGACGGAGTCGGACTCAAGCCAGGACCCCTTTTTAGGGTTTCGGTTTCGGGGTGTAGGGGTTTGGGTGTTTCGGGGTTTAGGGTTTAGGGGTTCGGGTTTCGGGTTTAGGCGTTGGGGGGTTTATGCAAGACGTCTGCGGACCATCCAAGCGAGAAGCACGCCAAGATGCTTAACAGGGCGACATACAACATTAATTACAGTTTTTTGCATTGCGCCGTTTGCGCACTGCTCTTGTCAGCTTTGTATAACAATCAATTCCAGACCGCAGGGGGGATTAAGGGTTTAGGGTTTGCCTCCGTTAGCTGGCAAGGCCTTTGGGAAGTACGTTTTCCTTACTGGGTTTTACCTAGGTACCTACCCCCCATGAACGCCCTCCCTCAAGAACCCTAGAACGAATACAGGAGCCTTTTGGATCCTGAGCTAGAAGGTTCGGAGTGCGCATTTAGGGTTTAGGGTTTAGGGTTTAGTTAGGGTTCAGGGATCGCAGCTTACCTTTGGGACCACATGCATCCTATAGGGTTTATGGTCCATTAACCTTCATCAGGAGTACAGCGCAGCAAGCCCTGAACCCTAAACCGCCCAATTTTCAAAGGTTTGTTGAGCCCAGCCCAGCATTGTTACGTGTACCTTAACCCTAAGCCCGAAAAAACCCTTAGACCCTAAACCCTAAACCCCTAAACCCCTAAACCCCTAAACCCCTAAACCCCTAAACCCCTAAACCCCTAAACCCTAAACCCTAAACCCTAAACCCTAAACCCTAAACCCTAAACCTACACATCGCGCAGGAAGGCCCGGAGGTGCGCCGAGCTGCCTCCTCGCCAGAGCTCCCGTGCGGGAGGGCAGCGGGCTTCAGCGTCTTCAGCTTCTCGGCTTCGGTTTCTCGTGAAGAACCCCCAAAGCCTACTTTTCTCAGGATTTAGGGTTTAAGGCTTTAGGGTGTAGGGTTTAGGGTTTAGGGTTTTGGGTTTGGGGTTTAGGGTTTAGGTTTTAGGGTTGAGGGCAAGTTGGACCACTTTGGGTTTAGGCTTTTTGGGTTAAGGGTTTCTTCGGGTTTAGGGTTTGTGTTTTAGGGTTTTAGGGTTTTAGGGTTTTAGGGTTTTAGGGTTTTAGGGTTTTAGGGTTTTAGGGTTTTAGGGTTTTAGGGTTTTAGGGTTTTAGGGTTTTAGGGTTTTAGGGTTTTAGGGTTTAGGGTTTTAGGGTTTTAGGGTTTTAGGGTTTTAGGGTTTTAGGGTTTTATGGTTTTAGGGTTTTAGGGTTTTAGGGTTTTAGGGTTTTAGGGTTCTAGGGTTCTAGGGTTCTAGGGTTTTAGGGTTTAGTTTTTAGGGTTTAATTGTTTTAGGGTTTTCAGGGTTTTCAGGGTTTTAGGGTTTTAGGGTTTTAGGGTTTTGGAGTTTAAGGGCTTAAGGCTTACAATTTTGGGCCTTAGGGTTTTAGTTCGGGTTTAGGGTTTTAGGGTTTGGGGTGTAGGCTTTAGGGTCATAGGCTTGATGGTTCAGGGTTCAGGGTTTTTAGGGCTTCGAGTTTGCCTAGGGTCAGCTTTTCGGCCCGGAAGGTACACTTGGGGTTTTTAGGGGGTTTAGGGTTCAGGGTTTAGGGTTTCGGGTTACTTGAGGAGCGCAAAAGCTACCCATGTTTGGCCTACTCGGTTTGCTTCTTGTGAGGGTTGAGAGTTGTTGGGGTTGTCCGACTTCAGCTTAGAAACCCAACGCCTGTGTCATTGTAATCTCCGCCCACCAAAACTTAGGCAAGCAAGAGCTCAGGTTTCTTGGCCCTGCTCAACCTAACGGTTCGGTCAGCTCCTCTGTTCCCTTAGGCCGAAAATCAAAGCCCTAAACCCCAAGCCCTGAAACCCTCAATCCCCATGACTCGCCTGGGCAAGCCGGTGAGTTTGGGGTCCATATTCCAAGGAGTTTCGGGCTAACATTAAACCCCCCTACCCCTAACATTAAATACCCCTCATATACGACAATATGACTATACAGGCGGTATTTAGTATTAGGGGGTGGGGGGGGGGGGGGGGTGGTTTAATATTAGTTGGAGGGGATTAGTGCAGGTGAGGCTTCGTTGGAACTCCTGCAGAGAAATCATTCGACGTTAACCCAGGTGATCTCATGCTTCCTCGGCGCAGCCACTTGGCCGTTATACCTTGCGATGTTCCGCCGTATACTAGCAGTCCTGAATACTGCAGGGATTATAGTACCTCCGATTACAGTCCCTGTTAAGGACTGTTAGTATGAGGGGGAACATCCCAAGTTCTATCCATGTGTCTGGACTTGAGAGCCAGGTTTTTCTTAGGACAGTACGGGTTTGCACAGATTATCTAAGAACGCCGAGGGTTCTGGAATCTATCCTACTTTTTTACAGGTAAAGATTCGCTAGGGAGCCAGCCCACCCTCCCCCCCCCCCCCCTCGTTTGGGCGGACCTTAAATTAGCCTAAACCCTAAAAACCCTGAACCCTTGAAGGGCAGAGGAGACAAAAAGGGGCCCCAATATGCATGATGGGAGCTTCACTGCCCAGGATCGAGTTAGCTTCTTGAAACACACGCACCAGAGACGCCAAATAGTACCTTCATCCCATGCCGTATTGTTGGGCCAGGACCTCTTGAAGTCAACGAAGAAGGATGCTAACCCCTCGACACCCTTCCCCAGTGAGCTTTGTGGCGCTCGACCAGCCCACCAAGATGTCCCTAAACCCCAAACCCCAAACCCTAAACCCCAAACCCCAAACCCCAAACCCTAAACCCTAAACCCCAAACCCCAAACCCTAAACCCTAAACCCTAAACCCTAACCCTAACCCTAAACCCTAAACCCTAAACCCTAACCCTAAACCCTAAAAGGGCACAGCGACATCGTGCCGACGGCATCTGGCCTGCGCCCTGCGCCGACACGCGGTGAGGGCGGCACTCGTAGCACCCGGCCGCGGCCCGAACGCACACACAGACGGTTTAGGGTTTAAGGTTTGGGGTTTGGGGTTTAGGGTTTAGGGTTTAGGGTTTAGGGCTCAAGGTCAGGGTTCAAGCATTTTACCACTCTTTGCCAAGAATATGATCCCTGTATTACCATTATGAGGAAGATTGTTTTTTGTGGGCGGGGGGGGGGGGGGGGGGGGGGGGGGGGGGGGGGTTCTTAAGCAGATAGTAGTTATAGGGCACACAGGGTCTAGGGCGTCACCCTATGCCCGAAAGCCCCTGGTAATGTAGGGTAAATAATAATGGGGTAAACTAGGTCGAGGCCCTCCCGATGAGCTGTAGGTAGTTATGCTCTATTCCTCAACTATGAAGGTGCCTGTGGTGTAAGGCTTATGGTCTGGTAATCAGTTGTTTGAAAAAGGGTTTGAGGCTAACTCATTTAGGGTTGGGAGTTGTGCAACACCGTCGGCCAGCAAGAAGTGCAATCTAGCCCCATGATCCGTAACAGTACACCTGAAAGTTGTGAACCGTGAGCCCTTACAACCCCTAAACCTTTAAACCCTTAAACCACTAAACCCTAAACCGAAACCCTAAACCCTAAACCCTCCACCGACAACCCTCGCCCAAGGAAACAGCTGGCTATCTACGAGGCTTTCCGCAGTGGACCCAGGCCGGATTGGGGGGGAAGGGGGGCGGGGGGGGTTTAGGGCTTCGGGTTTAGGGTTTAGGGTTCCTTGAAGCCTAGTATTGCCACCTTCAACCCCAGGAAGGCTTTTAGGGCTTAGGTTTCAGGATTTGGCGTTCGAGGTTCTATCGACGAGGGGTAGTTGTATGGGCCCTTAATATGGTCCCTTACCTCCTTTACAGGGTTCTGAAGTACGGGTAGAGGGCATATAAGGGGTATATAAAGGGGTCCCTTGGAAGGGCCCATACTAAGGGAACATGTAACTACCCCAAGAGTTCGAGGTTCTAAGATCGGCAGGTCTTAACTTGTTGGGTTTAGGGTTTAGGGTTTAGGGTTTAGGGTTTAGGGTTCAGTGTTTAGGGTTTAGGGTCCAGGGTGTTGGATTGTCGGGTTCGGGGCTGAGGGTGTGGAGGTTTCGGATGAAATTTGTCAGTTCAAGTAGCGATCAGTAACTAGGACCCGGGGTAAGGCCTTATTTCCTGTTTTCGGGGCTGGGGCTCCCATAAACGATCCCCTGAAAAAACCCAAAAGAGTACCCTTTTTTATTCCTAGGTTACTCCTGGGTCTAAGATAACTTTGCCCTAAACCCTAAACCCTAAACCCTAAACCCTAAACCCTAAACCCTACAACCCTACAAACCCTAAACCCATGTAAGCTCCGCAGAGGACACGGTTGGGGTTTCGGTTTTCGGCAGAGGCTCGACGCGCGCGATGCCGCCAGCGGCGAGGCGGCTGCAGCCCAGGCAGCGGCATGGACTTCACTGAGTTTAGGGTTTAGGGTTTGGGGCTTGGGTTTTTGGGGTTTTAGGGTTTTAGGGTTTGGGGTTTTAGGGTTTTGGGGTTTTGGGGTTTTGGGGTTTTAGGGTTTTGGGGTTTTAGGGTTTTGGGGTTTTAGGGGGGTTTGGGGTTTTAGGGTTTGTGGTTTAGGGTTTAGGGTTTGGGGTTTAGGGTGTTGGGGATTTAGGGCATAGGGTGAAGTAGGGTTCAGAGCGTTTTGGTTCATAGGGTTCAGAAGGCTCAGAATCCCTACAGGGTTTAGGATTTACAGGTCAAGGGCAGGTTAGGCTTTAGGGTTCCTAGCAGAGCCTCTGCAAGCCAAAGCCTTGAACCCCCCCCCCCGGTTTAGGGTTTAGGGTTTAGGGTTTAGGGTTTAGGGTTTAGGGTTTAGGGTTTAGGGTTTAGGGTTTAGGGGAAAAAGCAAGCAAACAAACCCGAACTGAACCCTAAATCCCATTTCAGGTGGGATGCACACACAGCAGAGGGTGAAGCGTTGCCTGGGGGGGTCATTTCAACCCCTTAGTCCTAAGCCGAATCTGAGTGCCACGACTGCGGAGTTTAACGGTGAAGCACCAACTTGGGAAGCGAGCGGTTTGGGGTCTTCAGTCATGGGATGTTGTGAGTTGAGATTTAGCCCTGAACCCTAAACCCTAAACCCTAAACCCTAAACCCTAAACGCTAAACCCTAAACCCTAAACCCTAAACCCTAAACCCCAAACCCTAAACCCTAAACCCTAAACCCTAAACCCTAAACCCTAAACCCTAAACCCTAAACCCTAAACCCTAACCTAAACCCTAAACCCCCCAAGCCTTCCGGAGCCCTGAAGACTCCAACCCCCTTAGCCAACTCACCTGGCCCATTCTCTTGAATCATACCCCCTCGCACCAGTAGCTTGTAGCATGGCCCCTCTGAGTATTCAGGGTACCCAGAAGGGGACTAAAACGGAACCCTAAGCCGTAAACCGAAACCCCCACATCCCAAACCCTAAACCTAGTAAACCCTAAAGCAAGAAGCCCTAAACCTAGAAAACCCTAAACCCCAAACTCAAATCCTTACCCCACCGGGCTGAGGAAATATAGTTTTTTCGGACCTGAATCCATCAGGGCTTATATAGGGTCTAGCTTACCACTGTCCAGGTATCCCGTAAGCCGAAACCCTGGCAGGACGTCTTGCCTTCGTTTGGGCCGCGTGGTGCGGAGCCCTCGCCGGCGCAGCCGTCGGAAGGTAGCTGGGCAGCTTCGGACGGGTCTCAACGTGTTGGCCCTAAACCCTAAACCCCTAAGCCCTGAACCCTGAACCCTAAACCCGACTAAACCCTATAAACCCTAAACCCTAAACCGGCTTAATTAGGTGGCTCAGAGGGGCTTCTGCGTTTGCAGGGCTTTAGGGCTTTCGGGCCCAATGTGTTGCTGCCTTGCTCCCTGTTATATTTGAGGATTTGGGATTGCAGGGCTCGCATGGTTTTGACTGACTGCACGACTATGTGCAGAGTGAGTTTGCGGTTTAGTGTTCAGGGTTTGGGGACCGGGTTTGGGGTTTGGGGTTTAAGGTTTCCTGGTTCAGGGTTCAGGGTTTATAGTTTACAGGATTTAGGGCTTATGGGGGGTCGACGTTTTGTAGTGCGACGGGTACACAGAGGCCTTGAACCGTCCAAAAACTTCCTCACTGAAGCCCTGAATCCCCAAGCCTATGTATTGTATAGAGTTCACGCTTTAGAAATTTACTTTATAAGGACCCAAAACCTACTTTTCAACTTTCCTGCAGTTTCCTATCTACAAAACCCCTTGAAAGTACAAAATTGTGTTCTTCAGGCAGGGCTTCGGAGGCCCAAAAGCCTTAAACGCCACATGGTCACGAAACCCTAAACCCTAAACCCTAAACCCCAAACCCTAAACCCTAAACCCTAAACCCTTTTGAGAATTTTCCACATGGCGCCATGCAGGTGCCCGAAGCCTTCCGCCGGAGGGGCGCCCTGCAAGCGCCACGAGCCAAACGCCCACCGGTGCCCCCAAGCGCCTGGGCAGGTTAAGGGTTCAGGGTTTAGGGAGTGGGCTTTAGGGATGCAGGGTTTCGAGTTTCGGGACTTGGGGTTGGATGGTTGGCTTATAGGGGTTTGGGGCTGAGTGCTTGCGGTTGTTAAGTGCGAACGAGGGGCCGAGAGCAGAGTCGCTTGAGTGCAATCGAAAAGGTCCTATAAAACAGGGGATAAGGCTTCCTAGTGGCCTTAGACAGACTCTGACCGGGAAGTTGTGGCACATACAAACTTATAGAAACAAGCAGGGCTGTTCCTTTGTTTTTCTGACAAGCTCATGTGAGCCCACGTCCTACACCCCAAACACAGCCAACTCTAATCCCTGAGGCCTACCGAAGTTTTCTTTTACCAGGCTAAGGAGGGCCAGGCCCTAAAACTCGAAACCCTGAACCCTGAACCCTAAACCCTAAACCCTAAACCCTAAACCCTAAAGCCTAAAGCCTAAAGCCTAAACCTCACTGATAAGCATGACAGTGTCAAGCCTTCAGCAAAGAGGCGCCGAAAAGCCCCAGAGCGAGCCATGTTTAGGGTTCAGGGCTGTGCTCAGAGACTAGGGCTTTTGCAGGGGTGGAAGTATAGTATAGGTACCGGCCTGACATACCACTAAACACTTAAGGGCTTTGGGTTGGAGTTCGAGACCCTGGCTGTGTGTTACTGTCGGTACATCCTAGACTCCTACAAGGAGGTGCCCCCGTGCCATACTAACTGTAGTTAAGGGACTTATAACCTCATTCAGGATCCTTATCACCCAATTTAGGGCTCTTATTACTCTACTTATAACCAGGGGGCCCCTCCCTGCAGACCCTAAACCCTAAACCCTAAACCCTAAACCCCAAACCCTAAACCCTAAACCCCTAGACTCCTGCACCCCACGCCCAGGCGCAACGGCAGCACCGGTGGCACGGCCAGCCCTCAGAGACTCGCCATGGCATGCTGCGTCGGGAGCACGGCGGACTGGCATCAGCTGGCCCAGAAGCTCAGCCGCAGTGTGGAGTGTGAGGGTTTTTGGCTAGGATGCCCAGTAGTACCCTCCTTATTCCCCTTTTTTTGGGGGGGTTTAGGTTCCCTTGTAAACCCCTTTGAGCAAAAAAGGGCACCCTTTTAAGCCGAGGTTGCTGGGCAGCCTAGTTGGGCTTACAGGGATTAGGGAAAAAATCCTACCATGGATGTGCCCCCGAACAGGCGTGGGTTCCAATAGTCTTCTTTCATTATTATTATTGTGTGTGTGTGTGTTCGTGATTGAGGTCGTGTTGTAGGGTTTAGGGTTTAGGGTTTAGGGTTTAGGGTTTAGGGTTTAGGGTTTAGGGTTTAGCCCTAAAGCCCGAACCAAGGGTTTAGTAGGTTGACAACCCCGAAGTTGCCGGATCCGAACCCCCCTCCGCCACCCCGAAAAAAAGTCGGCGATCATTTAACCTGTTAGGGTTTAGGGTTTCGGGTTCAGGGTTTAGGGTGAGGTACTTAACCTCATTGCGGCGGGGATGGGCCTTATTCCTAGGCTTCGCTGGGATCCAGCCACCTTAGTTATGAACACGAAGCCAATCAACCCCAAGCACTGTAAACCCTGTCAAGCCTACAAACCCAGTAACCCCTATACCCCCTATAAGCCCTATAAGCCCTAGAAAGCCCCTAAGCCCTGTACACCCTCTAAACCCTACCCCTAAGCCCCAAACCCTAAACCCTAAACCCCGCAAATCCTAAACCCCTGCAAATCCTACACCTTCAAAGTGCCAGGCTCAACGAGCCCACCGGCGTGGCAGATGCGCCCCCGGAGGGCCCAGCCGGGAACCAGGCGGCCAGTTCTCCAAAGGGGGTTTGGGGTTTAGGGTTTGGGGTTTAGGGTTTGGGGTTTAGGGTTTGGGGTTTGGGGTTTAGGGTTGAGGCTTGAGGGTAAAATCCCTACACCCCGAAACCCCAAACACTCAATCCTGAGTTCAGGGCTCAGGGTTTGGAGGCTTATGGCCCCAGTTGTGGGTTTTGGGTTGTGATTTGCAATGAATTCTTCTTATCTGCGGGGGAATACATCAATTCTAGAGGGTTCAAGGCAGGGTTTCCCGTGAGACTGAGACGGAAATTTTCAGGGAAGCCATGTACCTCAGAGTTGTTGTTAGTGGCTTGTGCCTACGAACGAAGAGGTTATTGACATGAAGCTGTGGGTAGACCCTACACCCTAAACCCGAAGCCCTCAGACCGCCACTTGAATAGGGGCCTTACTTGGAGGTTCGTGGGCCGCCATAAGTAGGGCTTTCAGGTTTTGGAGGGTTTCGGGGTGAAGGGTTTGGGGTCCAAGCACGTCGAAAATGGCCACGTTCTAAGTTCCCTGTCTTTTTTTATCTACCCATGAACCTTCAAATGCAGGCACTCAAACCCTGAACCCTGAACCCTAAACCCTAAACCCTAAACCCTGTTAAGCCCCTCACTCTGGCCCCTCTCCTAAACCCCCTTAACCGCTTGACCCGCTCAAGCCCCGAACCCCTGAGCCAAGCCCTAGTTAGCCAGTCCAGGCTTCAGGCTTTAGGCTTTAGGCTTTAGGGTTTCGGGTTTAGGGGTTAGGGGTTAGGGTCTAGCATTTAGGGTTTAGGGTTTAGGGTTTAGGGTTCACTCTGAGCAATAGCCTTAAAGCCAACTCCTGATCCGAGCACCAGAACCTGAAAGTCTCCCTCCTCGTGCTTTTTTGGTAGCTGTTGCTCCAAATCTGTGTGATACCTGTACCCCCTAAATCCTAAACCTTACTAGGAGACAACAGAATTACTGGGGTAATGGCCCTAAACCCTAAACCCTAAACCCTAAACCCTAAACCCTAAACCCTAAACCCTACTTGGTTACTTCGGCTCCTGCAGCCAGGTGACGGCCGGAAGCCCGCTCATGGACGCGGTGCCAGCTTTGCACCTGGGCCGGCAGAGTTTAGGGTTTAGAGATTAGGGTTAGGGTTTGGGGTTTAGGGTTTAGGGTTTAGGGTTTAGGGTTTAGGGTTTAGGGTTTAGGGTTTAGGGTTTAGGTTTGAGGGTTTTCGGTTTAGGGTTTAGGGTTTAGAAGGTGCACAAGAGACCCACCCAAAGAGCCCAATACCCCTTAAGTAAGGAATATCCCTTAATTTATGCAGGGATCCTTATTTCAGGAATATTCCTATTTTTTTAATGGGATCCTTAATATGACTTAAGGTATCTTCCTCAATTACGGGGTAGTGGGCTCTTTTGGCAAGAAGCCTTGAAGCCTAGGCTGCCCCCCCCCATAAAACCCTCTTAGTAGCTGAGTTGGTAACCGTTAACCTTTTGGGGCATCTGGAATCCTACCATAGTTGAAAGGTTAACCTTCTTTGTCTCATGGTACTCAGCAACTCCACCCTGAGCCCAGAGTTCTGCAGGGCTTTTGGTAGGGCTTCGGGCCTAGTTGGGGGTTTACGAATTTGAGGGGACCCCAAATATAGACCCGCAAAATTCTAGGGTTCCCTTATAAGAAGGGCCCCTAATCCGGTACCCCTAATTTCGGAAAGCCCCAATGAATCCTTAGAAAGGCCCGCCATCGGCAAGCTGCGAGCTTCGGCAGAGAAGGAACAGGGCGAGCACCCCGCGCCTCATGCCGAGCTGGGGGTGGACCAGGCCTGGCGGGACCCTGTCATCAGGGGCTTTACCCAAAGTACCCCTTAATTAAGGAGATATACCTTAAATCATATTAAGGATCCCTATGTAGAGTACCCTTTACTTAAGGAGTATCCCGTAAATCATACTCAGGATCCCTATTAGAGATTAAGGCACGTTCCTTAATTAAGGGGTTTTGGGGCTCTTTGGGCAAGTTGGGTTAGGGCATCTTTAGGGTTTCCCCCGAAGCCCTCAAGGCCTCAAGCTTATCCTCAAGCCGCGGCTCCTGTAACGCTCGCTTTTGTTGCGGAGCACAGGGAGCACCTTGGGTTAGAGTGTAGGTTTCAACTTAGTCAGCAGGCTAAAGCCTTGTGGACGACATGAAGCCTAAAAGGGTTTATGGTTCATATACCTTAATCGGATTTATAGTAGTCTGTATATGAGCCAAATTTTGAGGTTCATTTGGTCCCCAAGGAAGTAGAGTCAGCACCTGCGCCTGATGTTCCAGCAGGTCGCAGGAAGCCGGTGATAACGGTTCAGTGGGCCTTGGTAGCCCTAAACCCTAAACCCTAAACCCTAAACCCTAAACCCTAAACCCTTTTTTGGTTCTGGGTTCTCTTATACAGTAACTAACCAAGAAAAGGGTACCCTTATTACAAGAAGTTTTCACTGGGCTACCAAGGGGCTCTTTGGGTACTTCGCAGCTAGGGAAGAAGGAGGGTTCAGGCTTTAGGGCACCCCATCTCTACTTGAATTTTAGGGCACCCCGTCTCTACTTGAATCTTGGAAGCCCTTTTGAGGTAGTAAGGAGGGTTCGCAAGGTGGGCTATGGCGATTACGAGAGGGTTTAGAAGGGATACTAAGTAGACTCAGAAGCCAAAAGAGCTTCCAAGTAGATTCTTTTTTTTGGGGGGAGGGGTACTTGGTCAATTTCTCCTTATATTTGAGAGGAACAGGTAGGAGTTAGGGTTTAGGCTTTAGGGCTTAGGGCTTAGGCAGCAAGGGACCGATGTCTGTTTTGCCCCCACGCCTCCTGTTCCAAGCCGGTCCCTGTAACCCTAAACTCCTAAACCCTACACACTAACCCTAAGGCTCTCATGATACTTATACATATTTCAGGGTTTTTGGGGCCCAAAAACCTTCTCATATAAGGTTTTTTGGGCCACTTTGAGCCTTAGGGCTGCACACTACAACGGGAGGAATCCCATCATGTCGCCGCCTCCGCCCTCCGGCGTGCCGTCTGCGGTGCCCTTCCAGGGGAGGGCTTCGGGCGGGCGCAGACGACTGGGACCTCTTGGCTGGGTTCATGGGTTTAGGGTTCAGGGTTTAGGGTTTGGGGTTTAGGGTTTAGGGTGTTCAGCCAGGGCTTTTTATTTTTGTGTACCCAAAGAGCCCAATATCCCAACAGAAAGGAATCTACCTTATAGCTTATAAAAGGGATCCTGAATAGGGTTTAAGGTATATTCCTGAGTTAAGGGGCATTGGGCTCTTTGGGTATAGGCTTAGAGTTCGCTAGTATTCTAGGACCCAGAGTAGGCCCTAATTCCCTTTTTGCAGCGCTTATGTTCGGTTAGTAAATCAAAAAACGCCCCCCCTGTTTGTTCCTGTAGGTTAGTGTTCTGTTTTGTTTTCATGATGGGAAGAGTGGGAACCTACATGGGCTATTGTACCCTATAGCCCCTAAAAAAGGCCCCTTTAGAGGGTTGGTCAGGGGAATATAAGGCCCAATGGCCCATGCTGGAAGGGGGTTGGTTACTACTATAATTCCTATTAAGGTATATGAACCATAAACCCTTTTAGGGTGCATTTCGGGTTTAGGGTTTAGGGTTTAGGCCCCAAGGAGGGGGGTTGGTTCTGCCTCAAGGAACGCCACGCCGCAGAGCACCCCGCTCAGTTCGAGGAGCCCCTCCGCCGGCGAGCGCTCGAAGCAGTGGATCCTCGAACGCCTCCCAGCCAGCAGTCGTCGGATTTACTTGAGGTTTAGGGTTTTAGGGTTTAGGGTTTAGGGTCTAGGGTTTGGGGGGATTATAGGGATTTGTTTAATAAAGGGGTCGGAAGAATTTCGAATAGTGTTCCCTTATGGTCCCTTAATGCTTATACTAGAATAAAGCCCAAAACCCTGTTCTAGTTGTTAAGGCCCCTATAGTAGGTTGAGGGTTTGTAGGGTTTGTAGGATGTAAGGGGTTCATAGGGTTTGCTGGGTTTGTAGGGTTGATGGCGAGTTTAGAGGGTTATAGGGTTTGTAGGATTTAAGGGGTTCATAGGGTTTGTTGGGTTTGTGTTGGTAGTGAGTTTATAGGGCTTAGGGTTCGGGGTGTTAAGGGTTGTGCTGTTTAGGTTTAGGGTATAGGAGTTACAGGTGTCGTTTTCCCGGGTGTAGGGTGCAAGGGGTAGAGGGCCCTTACGGCCCTCACACGGGCTAAATCCCTAATTGTATCCCCAGCTCCCTAAAACCTCCCTCCGACCCAGAATCCCAAACCCTCAACCCAAAGCCCCTAACCCCCAAGAAGTCAAAACCCTAGAACCCTAAACCCTAAACCCTAAACCCTAAACCCTAAACCCTAAACCCTAAACCCTAAACCCTAAACCTGAACTCTAAACCCCTAGACCCCCCCCCAGCTCCTAAATCCACAACCTCGTAACCCCTAAGCCCCTAAACCCTAAACCCCCAAACTCTACACCCCTGAACCCCAGCCCCTAGACGCTCCAGCCCGAGTCATCAAATGGGAAACAAACAAACACCCCCAAGCCAAAATCCCAAGAAACCTCCAAAACACCGAAGCAACGCCTCAAAACCCTAAACCCTAAACTTCAAAACTCTAAACCCTAAACCCCAAATACCAACCCTAAATCCCAAACCCCAAACCCTAAACTTCAAAACCAGCGCTAAACCCCAAACCCTAAACCCTAAACCCCGAACCCCCAAACCCTAAACCCCAAACCCTAAACCCCAAACCCCAAACCCTAAACCCCAAAAACCAGCCCGCAACAGACGGCTCCAAGGCTTAGTTGAGGCTGGGGCCCTGCACTGTGTTCAGCAGGGCGCGAAGCTGGAGACCTGGGCGATAGTTTAGGGGTTAGGGGTTTAGGGTCTATATTGTTTAGGGTTTATAGGGTTTAATTTAGGGTTTAGGGTTTAGGGTTTATAGGGTTTAGGGTTTAGGGTAGAGACCTGGGCGTTCGTTGGCGCGAGGGCTCATGGGGGGGGACTTATCGAGGTTTAGGGTTTCCAGAGGTAGGTTTGCACATAATGGCTATTTCCCTTTAGTGCCTATATACTCCTTATACAGGTATACAGAATGAATATTTCTAGGGCCCCCAAACCTACTCCAGTTTAGGGGTTAGGGTCTAGGGCTTATTGTATCTGAGAGTAGGCGGTTTCGGTTTAGGTCTTAGGGGTTTAGGGTTTATTTAGGCTTCAGGGGTTTAGGGTTTAGGGTTTAGCCATTTAGGCCGTAGACCACGAAACCCGAATCCTATGCCATAAAAAGCACTCACTGCTTTCCCCTAAGGCTCCAAGGACTCTCTGTTTAACGCTTTCGGGCCCGAAGGCCTTGTTATGGAAGTCTTTTGGGCTATTTTCGGGTTCGAAAGGAGAGCGCCTCGGATCCCCGCAGCGTTCCTCCACCGCAGAGCAGCCCCCAGCAGCTTCCGCAGCCGCGTTCGGGGGCCCAGGAGACGCCACGCTGGTACTTGGAGGTTCATGAGGCTTTCCACAAAAGGGGGATGGGGTGTACGGCTTAGGGTTTTTATAGTGTCTCAGGCGGGAGATATGGTGGTTTTCCGAAAAGAGCGGTACCCTTTTTCGGGGTCTCTTTAAGGGGATTCCATTCAATTGTGGGCACAAAGGGGTACCCCTATTTTGGGAGATATCCTCATGGGTACTTCTAATGCCGATTATAGACTACACTTATTCGCCCCCCCCAAGCCCTCCAACTCGGTTATGAGTTGATAGTTGGGGTTAGAAGTGCCCATGAACCTCCAAGTTGGGAACCCTAAGACAACCCTTTGTGCCGGAGTTTTACAGGGTCAGCAGGCCCAAGTTAGAGGACTAGGGGTTTTGTGTGGTTTGGATGTTTGCTGGCAAATTATGGGTTGATGTTGACGGAGCTGTTTTTGGGTGTTGTGTAGAACTTTCACATTCGGGTGCTCTAGGACCCAGAGTCGGCTCTTGTTCCCTTCTGTCAGGCTTTATTTTCCCTTACAAGCCCCTTTAAGCCACCCTTGTATTCCTGGGTTACTCTTGGGTCTAGGGGCGCAAGCGGGGTGTAAGGGTTTAAGGCTTTTACAGCACTTGTAGTCAAAACTCATAGACCCTCAACCCTAAACCCTACTCTAGAACAACTGGCTTTGAGGGTTGATAGGGCTCATAGGGTTTGGGGATAGGGTTTAGGGTTTGGTGTTGATGGGGCTTATAGGGTTTGGGGTGACCTGGTAGCCTGTGCTGCTCCGTCTCGGATCAAGACAGCGTTTTGGGACGAAGGCTGCGGCACAGTAGCAACGAGCCATGATTCATGCCCTTTGCTCGCAGCATAAGTGGCTCTTTGTAGGGAATTCGGGAAGTAGGTTCCCGACACAGTTCCCGGGGGGTAGAAAGGCACCGATAGTTCCGCAATTCCGTTTAAAGAGCGAGAAAGGCCTTTTGGGCCAGTAGTGCCCGTATTCTTGTGGCTGGGATCCCTTTAAAGCCACAAACCCTAAACCGCAGCTGCAAACCCTAAACCATAAACCCTGAACCCCCCCAAAAAGGCGGTCGCAGGTGCCATCTTCCTAGGTTTCTGGGCAACGCAACCGAGCCCCCGCGGGCTCTTCGCAAAAAAACATGTGGGTTTTGGACGCAGGGTTTAGGGTTTAGGGCAGGCCCCTTGACGCCTGAAACGCCTACACACCCCATTAAGAACTCAAAACCTACTTTTAAGTTGTCATTATAACCCCTTACAGGATTGTTGGGGCAACCTACAAAAAATGAGGATTCCGGATTCTAAAGGCTTACAAAGCACGAAAACCAGCCTTCCCCTCCCCCCATTCCCGTAGCCGTGGAAGCAGTGGAGCCTCAACGTCGAGTTGAACGAACGCATTCTCCGCGCAATCTCGGGGTCGGAATAGTTATCAATAGTCTTCCCTTATGGTCACTATATAAACGAACACCACAATAAACCCAAAACCCTGTTCTAATTCCTAAGGCCCCTACATGAAAGCCCTCCCGGAACGCTGGGCGTTGGTTTTGTCCACGTTGGGATTTGGGTTTCGG
The DNA here is from genome assembly GCA_905221605.1 of Symbiodinium natans. NCBI lineage: Eukaryota > Dinophyceae > Suessiales > Symbiodiniaceae > Symbiodinium > Symbiodinium natans. Next base: position 168,021 of record CAJNDS010002790.1, on the reverse strand, counting down.
GTTGAACGTTTAAGCCTGGCAGGGTTTAGGGTTTAGGGTTTTAGGGTTTTTGGGTTGCGGTCTCCTTGTGGGCATGCTTATGTCTTGTAAAGAGTGCGAGGGCGAAGAAGTTGCGAGCCAAGAGAGTTCTGGGGCCAGACAGGTTTCAGAGTGTAGCCCCTACAAGCACTGTACAATGCACCCGCACCAAAGGGCGGAAGGTAGAAGTCTATCGAGCACCCTAATCACCCTGAAGGCTCCGCAAATTAAACCCCCTCAAACCCTAACCTTAAGCCCCTTCAGCCCCCTAAACCCTGAACCCCAAACCCGAAACCTTAACCCTGACCCTGAAGCCAAAGCCCTTAGCTCTGAACTCCCTGAACCCCTCCCCTAAACCCCGTTTGTTTTTTTTTTTCATAGGGCTCCTAAACCCTAAACCCTAAACCCCTAAACCCTAAACCCTAAACCCTAAACCCTAAACCCTAGTCTGGGATTCGTGGTCTGAGCCGCCTCATATCCGAGGTGTTTACGTGCGCGAGGGAAGTCTGTGCACTCCCAGGAAAAGCGTGCATCGAGTGCGGCAAGGTGCTTTTGCACATGGGGGATTCTCTAAATGAGGGTCCCTTTTGGGGCTATGATTATAAGGCGGCCCCGAATATTTAGGGTAGCCAAAACAAGACCAGAATTTTGAGAACTAACCACATTGGTGTTTTTTCAAGGGTACCCTAGACTTCGACTTAAACCCTTATAATCTTTGCGCCCTTACATACTGCGGACTTTGGGTCCCCAAGCTTGAGTCCAGGTTTTGGGTCGAGGGTGCGGGGTTCAGGGTTCCGCGCTTGCCGAAGATTTTACGAAAATGAGGGGCCCCCGAATGCAGTCCCCAAAAGAGTGGGATTTCCTTATCATAAGGACCCCCAAAAGGGTACACCCTATTTTCGGAAACCCCCAGAAATCGGCTTGCCAGGATGGGCTATTCGGCCCCAGAATCCCCACAATCAACCCTAGGGTTTAGGGTTTAGGGTTTAGGGTTTAGGGTTTAGGGTTTAGGGTTAGGGTAGAATAGCCCATGCTGGTGGTTGAGCAGAATTGAACGTTTTCGATCACTTTCGAGACGTCCAGAGGGCCCAATACCCGGTGATTCAGGAGCATGGCTTGGTTCATGTCAAGAGGATATGCCCTAGCACTAAACCCTAGACCCTAGACCCTAGACCCTAGACCCTAAACCCTAAACCCTAAACCCGAAGTTGAAGGTGCCCTGTCTTTAAGTAAGGGAGATTCGGGCTCCCTGAAAGAACAGCCCCCCGCTGAGCAGGTCTGCAGTCAAATCAACTGCGAGCCCTGCAAGCAGGTCTGCACAGCGCCTGGGCCCGGCAAGAGAGCCTCCCAATGAGCCCCATACCCTTGAAAGAAGGAATCGACCGAGAAGTTATCTTCAAGGTCCTTGTTATGTAGATTAAATGAAGGTCCATTCCTTAAGTGAGGGATATTGGGCTGTTTTTGGGTCAACTTTGGGTTTGAGGGTTTGGGGCTTCGGGATTGGGGCCTCGGGCCCTGGGGTTGACGGCCTTAGGGTTTGGGGTTTAAGGGTTTTGGGGTTTAGGGTTTGGGGTTTAGGGTTTAGGGTTTAAGGGTTTTGGGGATTAGGGTTTCGGGGACTAGGGCTTAGGGTTAAGAGAGGTCGGGAACTGGACAGTGTTGTTTGTTGTCGGAGTAGCTGTTGCTTGTTTCCGCCGTCAAAGTCATGTACGAATAGAAAGTGCTAAGGTTTCAGGCTTTGGGTTCGTGATGTCAACTGCAACCCCAGACTCTGAAAGCTCTCTATCAATCAATCCTAAACCCCAAGCCTTGAACCCCGTAACGGTTTTGGAGGCTTCGGGTTGGGGCTTACGGGTCCATCAAATGTATCAAAAGCAGGTGCGGATGCTATTTGTCCTTGATTGCAGGGGAAGCTCGGTTGATTAGGGCTTGTAGGCTCCAAAAGACTCATGGAGGTTGAGGGTTCAGGCTTGGACGTTGAAGATGTGCGCAATCTTGTCTCGGTTCTCACCTTCAGCTGTAGAAAAAGGCATTGTTCAAGACCGCCCCGTGGTCAGAACTGACCCCCGGGCTCCTTGGGTTTATCCCATTGGCAGCCCTAGTTGCACGCCAAACCCTAAACCCTAAACCCTAAACCCTAAACCCTAAACCCTAAACCCTAAACCCAAATAGCTACTCCGTGCTGAGGAGTGCGGGCAGACATTCAGTGCCTTCTTTGACAAGCCGCTGAGCACATATGCCGCTCACCGGCATGCCACAAACACCCTCTAACCCCCCCCCCCCGCCCCAACCTAAGCCCGCAGCTGCAAAGCATCCAGCTGTTCTTTTGTTCCACAACTGCGACCCGTAGAAACAGGAGGTTTGAGGCCTTCTGGGTTCAACTTGTTGGGTTTTTTGGTTTCAAGGTACTTCTGCCACACAATCTAACCTGCATAACTGAATACAAACCCTGTATGAACCCAGCTTCTATGCAAACAATGGCTTGAGAAGTGGGGATACCTAGTTATCAGGTTTAAGTCGCATAGAGTCAGAATCTAAATCCAGGGTTGTATTTAATAGTGTTATACAGGGTTGTATTGTTTGTTTCACATATCTTCATATCATCTACTAGGCGGGGTTTACAAGACGATGACGTTACCACGTCAAGCCTAGGGCGACTCGGAAGTTCATGGCACTTACAAGCCGATTATAACTTGTAACTTTGCCTATGACCATATTAGGGCACTTAAGGGGCTTATAAGTGGGTGAACAGTACAGTTAAAAATTTGTGACTAAGTGCCATGAACGTACTAGTAGGGTGAACCCTAAACCCTAAACCCTAAACCCTAAAAGCCTTTTGGCTGCATTGGCAGCTGAGGTGGTGATTAAGGTGATTCTGGCGAGCATGATGCTTTACTTCTGCGCCCGCGGCTGCAATACCTGAAGCTTGGGATGGTCCCCCTTATACTAACAGTCCTTAGGTCTTAGGGTTTAGGGTTTTAGGGTTTAGGGTTTAGGGTTTAGTAGGGTTAGTAATCGGGGGAACTCTATTCCCTACTAAGGACTGTTAGTAGAAGGGGGCAGCATCCCAAGCCTGAAGCAATAAAAACTAGACCCCGAAACCCTCTGAGGCCTAAACTCAAATTCCTAAACCCTAAAGCCTAAAGCCTAAACCCTAAACCCTAAAACCTAAAACCTGCACCCTAAACCCGAAATCCGAAACCCCAAGGCCGAGGCGAGATGCATTCCCAGCTCACCACCTCACAGCAAGCTGAGAACCCGCAGCTTTTGAGCCCAAGAGTTTTGGACCCTAAAGCCTAAACCCCAAACCCCAAACCCCAAACCCTAAGCCGCCCCAGATGAAGGGCTGTCGGGCTTAAGGCAGGGTTCTCGGGCTGAAGGTCCAGGGTTTTTGGGCTAAGGGCACTTTCTTCCGGGGTTTTGGAGAGACCTTGGATAGGTGCCAAGTCACGGGTTGAGAGATTATGTCTCTTAGCGTCCTGCGCTGCGTACTGCTGGAGCATCTCTTCTACCTATAGGAGTTACACCCTATTAAGAGCCCTAATCCTAAACCCTAAACCCTAAACCCTAAACCCTGAACCTGTTTTTAAAAGCCCTAAACCTATGGATGGCTGTGCAGCTGCATGCATCCCTTGCCCCTGGCCTTTAAAACATGACACGCGCCATGAGGCTACGAGGCGTCTTCGGTGAAATCCATGAAGTCATGCAATCCAAAAGGACACAGTTTGGGGTTTAGGGTCTAGGGTTTAGGGTTTAGGGTTTAGGGTTTGGGGTTTAGGGTTCGGGGGCGGAGGGGGGAAGGTGGACCGAGAGTCTGGGAGATGGGTGTTAGGGGTGTGCTTGAGGACTCGGGGAAGCTTAGCCAGTTAGAGATGCTTGAAAGGAAGGGGTAGTCAGGAGATTCCAACTAGTTCCCAAGTCACGATTTTTCCTAGAAGGTGCTTCAAGTAGCGTGCTTGTCATGCAGTTTGCACTCGCGCCACAAACTTGGGCAGTTTGTAAGGGGAGGTGGGTGCGGACGGCTAGTAGGGGTAGTAGTCGTCTTCGTAGTCGTGGTGGTGATGGTTCAGGGTTTACGGCCTACATAGGGTTTCAGGAGAGTGCGAGCTTAACCTTAAATCGTAACCCGAGCTGCAGGAGCCTGGGTCGACGGGCCAACTTGGCTGCAGGCCGGGGGGTCTCGGGTTTAGAAACCCCAAACCCCAAACCCTAAACCCTAAACCCTAAACCCTAAGTGACCGCTCTTGGGGTAGCAGCTGTGTCCTGAACCCAAGCTGTAGGGACTCATCCGAAAGCTGAATCCATCCTAAGCCCCCATGTTCCCTTGCTCCGTGCCAAGAACTCGGGTTTTGCTCTTAGGACCTGGGTTTTGGATTCCTAGGAAGGGGTTTTTATGACAAGAACCTACAAAAAAGGTAGGTTTTGGGTCCTTAATGTAAGGTGTTTTCCTGGGTTTGGAGTACGTGCTATACTTTAATACTTTTTTTGGTTCTGGGTTCCTATTATAGTTACTTGCACCTAAAAAGTATATACTTTTTTTTCCAGGGTCTACTCCAAAGGTGGGGGATTGTAGACCCCAGAACCCTTTCCCCTATACCCAGGCTACCACACTTTTTTGGCTTATCTGGCTCGAAACCAAACTTTTCAACTTTTGGGCTTCTTATAAGGTAGTTTATTCTGAAAGTTTAAACTTCTATTTCCTTGGGTTGTGGGCCAGTAAGTTGGGGAGGTGGCAAGCCGGGGGGTTTTGGGCTTTTAGAGTTTATAGGTTTTAGCGTTTAGGGTTTTGGACCGTCTTCAGGCCCTTTAGCTTTTTGATCTTTGGGGTTTCCGTGCGGAAAGGGCTTGGAGGTTGGTTCCTAAACCCGACACCCTAAACCTTAAACCCTAAACCCTAAAGCCCTAAAACCCTAAAACCCTAAACTCTAAACCCTAAAACCCTAAAGCCCTAAAACCCTCAACCCTCAGCCCCTGCTCGGCGCAGGTGCAGATGGGCTTCGCCTGCGTTCACCTGCTGTTCTCCCCGCAGCCCGGCGCAGATCCTTCTCTCCCCCTTTTTAGGGGGATTTCTGGCAGTTTAGGGTTTAGGGTTTAGGGTTTAGGGTTTCGGGTTTAGGGTAAGGCTAACGCAGCATCCAAAATACCGGCCAGACTCTAAACCCGAAACCCTAAAGCAGTAAACCCTAACATTGTTGGGTAATGACCAGTACCCGAGACATAAGACTCCGTACGATAACGGAAACTTCCCCAAAAAAGTTAGAAGGTTTCGGGTTTGAGGTCAAGGGTACCCTAAACCCTAAACCCTGAACCCTGAACCCTGAACCCTAAACCCTAAACCCTTCCCAGGGCTTACACTGTCCCGCTTGCAGGTATTTCCAGTCCCGGATCTGGCAGCGGGTGAAGGACAAGCTCCAGGAGTCCGCCAATACCGCCCAAGGGGTCCGTACTTTGATTAGATGATTAGGGTTTCGGGTTTCGGGTTTCGGGTTTAGGGTTTCGGGTTTCGGGTTTCGGGTTTTCGGATTGCTTCCCACCTGAACCCTTCATGCAGTGCTCCGAACCTAAACTCGCAACCCCCTTAACTGGAAGCCTTGCTTGCGAGGTTTAGCCAGCGTTTCTTCCTGAAGCTGTGCTTAAGCCGTCGGCCAGGAGCGGCAGTTTGCTCTAGAAGGCTGGCCCGTCGGCTGTTTGTTTAGGGTTTAGGGTTCAGGGTTGAGGGTTGGGGGTTGAGGGTTTAGGGTTTCGGGATCTCGGTTCATTGCCAGACATTTTGGGGTCTGGTGAACCCTGAAGGTGGCAACACGGTGCCGCAAAGGGCCGTCTACGTGCCCCTTCTGCAGAGGGGTGCAGCGGGGTGGCAGGGGGGACCCTAAACCGTAAACCCTAAACCGTAAACCCTAAACCCTAGACCCTATACCCTATTCCCTAAACCCTAAGCGCTAAACCCTAAACCCTTACCCAAACCTCCAGCCGGGTGCCTAACTACTTGAATATAGGGATGTTCCCCTTATCCTAACAGTCCTCAAAAAGGGATTATAATCGGGGAACCACAATCTCCTAGGCAACCTGCTTCGTTGACCTTGCCTGAGGAGAGCTTCAAGGAGGTGTTCCTGTACGATCTAGGCGTGCGGGTCTGGATTGGGTTTTGGGTTTTGGGTTTAGGGTTTGGGGCTTAGGGCTTAGGGTTTAGGGTTTAGGGTTTTTGTTTAGGGTTTGGGGTTTAGGGTTTAGAGTTTTGGTTTGGGTTTAGGGTTTTGGGCTATAGGGCATGAAGGTCGCGGGCTTGCGCGAAACAAATTCCAAGATCTCCCGTACCCAATAAACCGTCAGCTTCTGAAGCCAAACTCGAAACCCTCATGGAAACCCTCATGGGCGTCCGAGGGCTTCGGGCTTAGGTGTCCCTTTGAGGATTTCTGTTTGGGGGGGGGGGGGGATTCTACTCTGCTAGCTAGGTATATGCAAAAATTGGCCCAAAATGTAGTAAGGCTCTCGGGCCCATAAAACCATAAATACGAGTCCTTGGAGCCTTCTAGGGTAATTAGAACCCTAAAGTAGGGGCGTCCGCGAGCTTTTACCGCGCCACAACTTTCATAGGCGCTGTCATCCCAACTCCTGCTCATGCTTTGGCAAGGTGTCTTGCTCTATGCGGTGATCCTCTGCGCATCGCTCGCGCGAGGCTCAGAGTCAAGTCGGCCCGCAGCAGGGGGGCTTAGGGTTTAGGGTTTACGGTTTAGGGCTTAGGGTTTAGGGTTTAGGGTTTAGGGTCAAACGAAACCTGTACACCCTGTTGGAGGCCCCTTTTGACTTAGTAAGTGGGGTTGGTAACGTGGGTTATGGGGGGTTATTAGTCGGGTTTCTAGGGGATGTTAAGTAGACTTACTAAGTCAAAATCAGCTTCCAAGTGGGGTGGGGTGGGCGGGAGGGGAGGGGAGTTTTCTGGAGCCACATTGTCAGTGGGTATGTTTGTGAATTTTATGTTCGGGCTGGTAGGTTGCCATTTGCAGAGCCATGTTCGCTTTGAACTTAAAGGCAAAGTGGAGGGCGAGCGCAAGAAAGAAAGAAAGAGTCAGCTTGTTTGCCTCTGGCTCGCTGACTGTATTGTGTTGCATTTCCTGGCTTGCTTGTCTTCCTGACTTCTTCTCCCTAAACCCTATACCCTAAACCCTAAACCCTGGTGGTCCTACTGGCTCTTGGGCAGGGAGCTGGGTCTAGCAGTGCTAGTGACTCAAGCAGACTCAAGCACCAACAAGTTTGCAAGGTCTGGGCGCACTGTGTCCTAAACCGTACGGATGGTTGCAACCCATGTATCGAGAAGTAAAGAGAAGCGCCTCCCCCCCCCCCCCCCCCCACCACCATGCGCATGTGTGCATTCTGCTCGCTAAACAGAACGACTACGTTGAGAGCAACATCCATGTCGATAAAGCAACATCGATAAAGTAGCTCAAGGACATTGGGACAGGCGGGGCTTCACGCCCCGACTCCAAACCCTAAACCCCCAACCCCTAAACTCCCTAAACTCCATCCCTAAACCCTTATAAAGCCTAAAGCCTAAAGCCTAAAGCCTAAAGCCTAAAGCCTAAACCCTAAACCCTAAACCCTAAACCCTAAACCCTAAACCCTAAACCCTAAACCCTAAACCCTAGCCCTAAACCCTAAACCCTGAGGCCTGGAGCCTACATGGCTCCACATATTCGATTTGCGACTCTGGCGGCTACATCTCCTCGGCGTCCTTCATCGGCGTTAACTTCTTCTGGCTGGCGGTGCTTTGGCGTCAGTTTAGGGTTTAGGGTTTGGGGTTTAGGGTTTAGGGTTTATAGAGTTTAGGGTTTAGAGTTTAGAGTTTAGGGTTTAGGGTTTAGGGTTTGCTACCATCTGCTTTCACACCCCCCAAAAATATTCAAACATAGCATCCCTATATCGTTTAATTCTTGGGGGTTTCTTAAGCATAGAGTAGTTTGTGGTGACCTGCCCCATGTAGTATGTTCTTGGAGTGTAGTTTTCATTTTTCTTCAAAGGCTGGAATTAATGTTTACGAAAAGTCTGGGTTCTGAATATAGCAGATTTAGTTTCACGCTTCGGTGTTCTGGTTCAACTGGTTCAAAGCGTGATAAGCTGCCGAAGCATCGCCCAAGAGAGAATGTTGTGGGGCTTACTTTCTGTGCGGGGGGTTCATGGGGGAAGGTACCTAGGGAACCTCACTAAACTTTCGGGAGGAGTGCGGAGTTTTAGGTTACATACCCCTTGAACCCTTAAGGAGCCTATAGTTGTTTGGTAAGCCCCTGCCCTCCCTCGGAAGCCCGAGAAAGGGTGCACTCAGGATGTGACTGTGGCTCAGTTCATGTGGCAAGCCTTGAACACTAATGCCCTACATACCCTCACAAGGAGCCTCAACCCCACCTGGGCCCCTGATTGTACCTTTAAGCGTACCTATGTTGAAACCGCCCCTACTCCAAGCACTGAAAATCACTTTAAAGTAACGACAGGGGTTCCGGGTACTGAAACCCGTCGGGTTTAGAGTACCTGAACTATAAGGTCAGAGCCTAGGTTGCCCTTACATTTAACCCTACTTATAGCTACCCAGGAGGAACCTTGGAACTGAGGTCGTCTACAACTTCTGCTACTACTACTGCGGCTGTTGCGCCGGTTCGGTTCAGCTGTCGAACCCCCAAGCGCTGGAGTGAAAGCCCTCGCCCGCCAGGGCGCTTACTGTTGGGGTCGGAAGAGTTACTCGTAGTATTTATTCCCTTCTGAGTCCCTATAGACTTGTCTTATAAGAATCCCTCCCAAAAACCTCTTCTACCTAAACCCCTAAACCCTAAACCCTAGACCCTAAACCCTAAACCCTAAACCCTAAACCGATTAAGGCCCCATTTGTGTATCTTAGGGCCTAGGGCCGACCAAGACAGGTTCGGTGTGCTTCTCGTACCTGACCGGGAGAAAAGGAAATACATGTGAATATTTGCATAGGTTTATGCATACATTCCTATTTACGGATGTGTATACACGTACAGAAATATGTTATTACAGCAATATATATATATATATATATGTATAAACATGTGTTTATTTGTTTACATGTGTAGGCTGACCCCTACAAGTACACCAAGCTTATCTAGGCAACTTAAGAACCCGAGAGCTCGTTGCAGCTTATACCTTGGCAGTTTCGTGCTTAGGTTTCGGGAGCTCTTGGTGGTTTAGGGTTTAGGGTTTGGGGTGTGGGGCTTGGGGTTTGGGGTTTAGCGTCTAGGGCTTGCAGGGATAGCTCTGTACTCCTGCTATCTCCTGTTGAGGAGCTAAACCCCTTTTCTTGGTGAAGACAACCAAATTTTGGGACTCTAGGTAATGTGACTCCTAACGGAATAAGGATAAGGATTATCATACATCAGAGCTTAGATTTGGTGTGTAGGCTCCAAGAGCCACAACGTGCGACTTGGTGCCGAGGGAGAGTCCGAGGCAAGAAGCCCTCACGACGACCCAGTCCTCGGGCGGAGGACTGTAGTTCGAGTTGCGAAGGTAGCCCAGCCGAAGTGCTGGCAGAAGCCTTGCGTCGAATGTCTAGACCTCCCGGTGTGCTTTCCTTTCCGGTTTAATTGTATATAGGGTTTGTGTATTGTGTGTGGACCAGGACCATGAAGCTCTTAGTTAGCCAAGAAAGGGAGCTACAAGTGGGGCGGGGGGGGGGGGGTCTAGGCAGCACCGGCAGAGAAACCAGCCCGTCCGACGAAGTTCGACGATCTTGGGGGGGACCCCGCGATGTAGCAGGGGGCTGTTAAATCCCAAACCCAAAACCCTAAAGCCTGAACCCTTGACCCCCACGCCTTCCCGAGCATCCAAAAAAATAGAAGACCCATCGGCCCACTCTTGTGAGAAGCGGTGTCGTCTGTGACACGACCACTCCACACAGACCGCTGCCAGTCCCAAACAACAGGCTGACCGATGCTGCATTTCAAGTATTGCAACCTTCAGCTGAGTCGAAGGTCTTTCGGTTGTAAACCAAATCACAGGGTGTAGGTGGTGTAGGGCTTAGGGTTTAGGGTTTGGGGAGCTTAAGCCCATGAATGGTCGCTGCATGTGAGTCCATTCACGTAGCGACTTCAGGATCGTAGGACTCTCGGACGAATTCTTCATGAACAAGAATCTTAGTGCTTCCCTACGAGGGCCCTTTTGAATGCAAAAGCACGTACAATGAGCAACAAGACCTCACAACCATCTTCCTCGCAAAGCAACGACAACTCGTGCGAATCAACGCGGAATTATGCTTGTCGAATCTTACCTTATACCCCACACCTCGAGCCCTGAAACCTTTTTGGGTTTAGGGTTTGGGGCTTAGGGCCCTTAGACACAGGCCAAGACACTCAGTCACTCCAACCCTCAACCTGCTAGCTTGGGCGTATGACTAAGGTCCGGACAGCGAAACGCCCAAGACAAGCCTGGAGGACGAAAGCACCGTGGAGGGAGTTCCTAAAGAAACCCAAGCCAAGACTTGCAACCCAGAACAGACAC
>CAJNDS010002790.1:125000-152500 GCA_905221605.1 Symbiodinium natans | reverse complement strand
CAGGGTTTAGGGTTTAGGGTTTAGGGTTTAGGGTTTAGGGTTTAGGGTTTAGGGTTTAGGGATCGCGTGGGGGCGGCATGACACAGGCTGCCTTTGACGCCCACTTCAAGGAGGGAATCCATCGTGAAGTGAGCGTCAATGGGGAAATAAAGACGCGCTGGCTCATGTCGAAGCGGTACATGCATCGGGCAGGAACCCTTCTGCGGGCGGCTCGAGCGGGGGAGGAGTCGATCTCATGCCAGGCAGTGCAGTGCCTGCTGGCATTGAGCTAAGGGAGGTCTGGTAGGTGGGTTAGGGTTGCTGGTTTTACCGCCCTTGAGCGCGAAGCCTACAAAGCGAAGCTTCAGACCTTGAACCTTAAGACACTCAAGCGTCCTAGCGCCCGCTCGAAAAGGCACTAGCCGCCCCAAACCCTAAACGCTATAGAGCCCCGGACACCCCCCAAATCCGCAACCCTAAACCCTAAACCCTAAACCGTCGGTCACAAGGTGTCACGCAGGAGGACCTGCCAGAAGGGCCTTCGCACTTTGCCCGCCCCTTGCTTGGAAGCACTGCTGCTGGGGAGATTGGTGGTCCAGAAGGGAATGGGGTTTAGGGTTTAGGGCTAGGGGTTGAGGGTTTTAGGGTTTAGGTTCAGGGCTTATGGTTTAGGAGTTTTTTGAGGGTTTCGGGTTTGGTGGGGTTGGAGCTTGCTTCGAGGATCCCAGGGACCGCAGTAGCCTTTACTTCGGGAATGCGCCTTCTTAAACGGACCTCATCCCTTGGGGACCAAATGAACCGTAAAATTGGGGTCATATACCCTGTACTACTATAATTCCTATTAAGGCAAAATCAACCATAAGCCCTTTTTGGGTTCATCTCGTCCCCAAGGTCTAGGCATGGGCTTAGAGGGGTTTAGGATTGAGGTGGGGTTGTCGTTGGTGAGTGTTTTTGGGCTCCTCATCAATTATTGGTGAGGAGTGCATGCATGTCCTTTTGGGGATACCACCCTGACCCCTAGACCCCATAAACCCTACGAGTTTCCGAAATTAATTGGGCACCTTCTTGGGGTCCCTATTCTAAGGGGATCCTACAAGTTGGGGGTTAATATTGGGGGTTTAGGGTTTAGGGTTTAGGGTTTAGGGTTTAGGGTTTAGGGTCCCCTCTACGCCCCCCCTCTATGGGGACTCGCCCTAGGCAGCACGTCGCTGCGCAGCGCTGACGAGGCCGGATCCCGTCGTGTGGTTTCGGGTTTAGACTTTGGGCTCTGGTTTACTGGCTGGCTCTTTGTAGGGAATGGGGGAGTGAGGTACCCATATCATCCCTTGAGGGATATATATTCGGGCCCTGATTCTCTCATTCCCTACTAAGAACCGGGTATAAGGCATACCATCAAAACCCGAAACCTACTGTTTTTGCAAAAAAACAAAAAACGGCGAATAGAATCTCCTCAAGAAAAGGGACCCCCAAAAAGGGTACCCCTATTTTCAGAAACCACCATATCCTCCCTTTCGAGGTAAAATTTGACCACGCCCTACTCGAGCTGTCCTGGGAGGCATAAGCGGGTAAGCTGAAGAGGTACGATACCTGAGGCTTGTTTGAACACCTTAGCTATAGTTGACCCCCGGCTTAGGGTTTAGGATGGTTTAGGAGTTTAGGGTTTAGGGTTTTAGGGGTTCGGGCTTAGGGTTTAGGGGGTTGCCAATTTTTCCGTTGGTAGAACACAAGAATCAGCATGCCGTAGCAAGACTCGGCGTTCCCGGCAGGTACCACAACTCTTGGCCTAGGTAAGAGTGCCCCAAACCCTAAACCCTACACCCCATTTACAAACCCTAAACCCTCAACCTTACACCTTATTTGCAAACCCTAACCCTCAACCCTAAACCCTGTTCCTAAAACCTAAACCCTAAACCCTAAACCCTAAACCCTAAACCCTAAACCCTAAACCCTAAACCCTACCACCCGAAACCCTAGACCCTAAGTAGTCCCTAAGCTTGGACTCTGACCGGCGCACAGGGCTCCGACGACTCGGCACACCCGGCGTCTCCGCGCGAGCTCCAGAGTTTGAAGGCGGGCGTTCAATAGATGTGTCATGTGTATACATATATATATATATGTAGAATACACATAAGTATACCAGTATATACATATATATGTTCATAATATCTATTTTTATATTCATGTAGATATATGATTTGTATGTATATGTGTTGCTTTGCATCTTTTGCACCGCAGAGTGCATGTAGTTGGGCGTGTCACCCGCAGACCCTCGCAGAAGCCTGAAACCCCCCCAAACCCTCTGAAACCCCCTGGACAGGAACCCTAAACCCTAAACCCTAAACCCCCCCAAAACCCACTGAAAACCCCTGGACAGGAAGCGCTTCAGGCAAGCAGTGCCAAGTTCAAGGAGCAGCTGGCAGAGGAGGACGAGCTTGGGCGGGTTTTGGGGTTTAGGGCTTAGGACTTAGGGTTTAGGGTTTAGGGTTTGGGGTTTAGGGTTTAGGATTTGTTTGGGTGGATCTTTTGGGTTGAGGGTGTGAGGTAACTCTGTACCTTTACAACAGGTAGTTTCGCCTCTGAAGCCGCCTTTTGAAGCAGTGGACGGCATAGGCCCGGACAAGCCGCCCAAAGTTCCCCTCAGGGACACCCTCCTCAGGGACACCCTCCCTCATGTTTCCAAGAGTGGTGTGGAAGAGATAGCAATAGGATGTAGAAAGGAAAGAAATCTGCAAATTAAAGTAAGCCGAACAAGAATTCACTTCGCGGCGCTCGTTTGCAAAGAGCGAGCGGAGTGTGCACAAGACAAAAACATCTTCATTGGCTAACCTTTGGATGTTGGTGAAGGGTGGGCTCTTCGTGGCTTGGAAACAGAGGCTGGGTGACAGGACGAATTAGAAAGAAACTATCCTGGCAACGCAATCCTGGTGAATGCTCTCGGACGAACACTAGGACCCAGCGTAGGCCTATTATTACGTTTTGTTAGGGTTTCGGTTCCCTTACAAGCCCCTTTAAAAACCGACCTGTATCTTCCTAGGTTACTCCTGGGTCTAGAACAACATTAAGGCTCTGCAGTTTGGACGGTTACAAGAGTTTTATCATCTTGGAAGTCGATCAGTTTATTGGGCCTAAACTTTAAAGCCTAGATGTAGCCATGTCGACTGTGAACGGCGTGTAATGCACACGAAACGACCCGCTTCCACCAATGCCCTGCAAATCCCGACACGTTTCAATCGTGCGGCAAGTTGGTCTTATCATTGTTTTGGGTAGGTGTTGGCCATTCTATGTTTGCAAGTGGCCAGTTCTCCTAAATCTATTGTCCCTAAGGTTTTGGTGTTCTGTATTTTGTGCGTTTTTTGTTTGGGCCTTTTTTTTTGTGTGCGTGTGGGTTTGGAACGACCTCTGCACAAGGCTTTGGCTTTGGGGTCTAGGTTTCGAGTTCAGAGAATTAGGTTCCATCCCTAAGCCACGAGAGCTCCAAACCCCTGGGCCTGACCCGACGTGCCTAAGCCGCAAGCCCTAAACCCTAAACCTTAAACCCTAAACCCTAAACCCTAAACCCTAAACCCTAAACCCTAAACCCTAAACCCTAAACCCTAAACCCTAAACCCTAAACCCTAACCTTAAACCCTAAACCCTAAACCCTAAACCCTAAACCCTAAACCCTAAACCCTAAACCCTAAACCCTAAACCCTAAACCCTAAACCCTAAACCCTACCCAGAGGAGGCCTTGAGAAGGCGACTCGAGGCCTTGCAGAAGAAGGCAGCAGAAGGTCAGCCGCAGGACCTTTTTTTGTCTGGGGCAAGGGTTTAGGGTTTAGGGTTTCGGGTTTAGGGTTTAGGGTTTAGAGTTTAGGGTTCAGGGTTTCATTTAGGGTTTTGGGGTTTTAGGGTTTTGGGTTTTAGGGTTTTGGGTTTAGGGTTTAGGTCTCCCCCTCCCCCCCCCCTGCTAAACCTTAATTGAGCCCTGTAGCCCTGTAGACACTAGACCGCCCAAGAAGCCCAACTCAGCAGTTCATCGGAGACCCCCGCTAAACGTTTCTTTGACGAGGGCCCTCCAGTGCTTAATTCCCGGAAACTCACGAGATTCTTTGGCCATTACCCTAAACCCTAAACCCTAAACCCTAAAGCCCGGAACTACCGAAGAAACGCTGAAAACCCTAAAGCTTGCAGCCCACCTGCCCCAGCCAGAACCTTACCGAATTCCCAGGATGAGCCCTGCCTGTAAGGGCCGGCAACAGCCTTCCAAGGAAACCTGACAGTATAGGGTTCCCCTTCGCGGGGTTCAAGGGCGGATATGTAACCCAAGGTTCCCTAATTCTCCCCCACTACTCCCGCGAGCCTTCCTCCCCAAGGTTCGCAAGGTACCTACCCCCCTTGAACCCCGCTAACCCTGAACCCTAAACCCTCGCTTAAGAACCCTATAATGACATGGCTCCTGATCTAGCTTGGCAGGAACAGAAACAGCCTCCTGAGGCCAGCAAGGACGCCGTGCCCGTCCTGGACAAGGACCACGAAGCTCTGCTTAGGGTTTAGGGTTTAGGGTTTAGGGTCTAGGGTTTAGGGTTCAACCTTTAACCCTCTCACCAAGCACCCGAAGCGCCCAACGCCCCGATTGAAGTCCGCAAGCCCGATACCTTCCACCCGAAACCCCAAATCCAAAATCGATGCCTTTGACTCCTGAAGTGTAGGCCCGGCCGGAACGCTACGCCGCAAACACCCCAAGAACCCGAAGCATCCTGTCCCCTAAAGGCCCTAAACACCTCGAAGCCACGCAGACCCCGGCTGCCCTAGATCCAAGACCCTAAACACTAGCACTTCTATTGCTTGGTGGTCTCTTTAAGTAGGGTTTCTGTTTTGTAGGGGGTTCTTATGACGGTATCTACGGGCTGTAGTAAGGTATAAGGGGAACAGATAGAGAGGCCTCCAGACTCTATAACCTAGAACCTTGAAGCCCCAACACCCGAAAACCCTAAACCCCAGTACCCTAAACGAGGAGAAGGACAAAGACAAAGCAAAGGAGGACCCGTCCAGCCCAAAGACAGAGCCGTCCGAGGCGCGACTGGCTCCTAGAGGGCCAAACCAACATACGGTGAATACATGGGGAAGGACCCCTAATCTAGACCTCCAAATAGTAGGATTCCTTTATAGGGTTCCGGACCCCCAACACTTCCGAGCCTGCAGCTCTCTACTTGGCATCACGAGCCTCGAGCCGAACAGCCTACAGCACGATTAGCTTCAGGAACCCTTTGAAGGGGTGTAGGGTTTAGGGTTTAGGGTTTAGGGTTTAGGGTTGTAGAGTTTAGGTTGAGGGAAGCAAATCCCAGCAAACTCCCGGCCTCGTACACCCAACCCTGAACCGGTGCGCTTCAGGAATTGTTTGCAATCTGCTCCCGTTTAGGGTTTAGGGTTTAGGGTTTAGGGTTTAGGGTTTAGGGTTTAGGGTTTAGGGTTTAGGGTTTAGGGTTACTCAAGTCCCCTACCCAAAAGAACCTAGAAGCATTGTTGAGGAATCTTTCCGGACTTGTCCTTGATCTCAGAGTTTACCCCCTGAACCTGGAGCCCCCTAAACTAGGTGGTCGGAACGTTGAACGTCAGTTTTACATGGCCTTGTGACTGAGAATCCGAAACATGTCTACTGATCACTCCGAACAATGACTCCTGCACCCTCAGCCCAAAACCCTAAACCCTGAACCCCAGTCCAAGAATGCCTCAAGTCAAAGTACCTGGCGATGTCTTGTTTGAGGGTACACCCTTCTAACATAGGGTTGGGGAAATGAATGGCATTTCTCTCAGCTATGAGCCCGATCGAGCCGGTTAAACCATATGGAGCTGGCCCAAAGGGCCGCTGCCCCGAGACCAAGCACACCGTGTGGCCAGGTCAATACCTTTAAGAACGCTCGAAAACAAAAGCAAGCCCAAAACCCCTAAGCTCTAAACTTCCTAACAACTAAACCCGAAACCCGAAACCCTAACACCAACCCTAAACCCTGCACCCTACACCTAAACCCTAGACAACCCTGCGCCCCCTCCTCCTTGCGAGGCTTCGCCGACCTCCCCATCGCCGGCCTCCCCAGGAAAAGGGACACTTGGCTTTCTTGTCTTCGACCTTTTGGGTTTTGCAGAAGGGTTTAGGGTTTAGGGTTTAGGGTTTAGGGTTTAATTTAGGGGTGCAGAAGTCAGCCAAGGAAAGGCAAAGCCCCGGGCAAAAGCAAGGCCCCGCCAAAAGGCCTGCGGTGGTGTAGGGTTTAGGGTTTAGCAACATACAAAAAAGTAGGATTAGTTTGCTCTCCCAATCCCACGGGTTGATTTCGGCATAGTTCGGCCTTCAGGTTCTTGCTTGCGGATGTCTCCGGAATCACACCTACAAGTGTTTCGTTCCAGTCCCTTATTCGTGCTCGCGCACCGAAAGTATCGAACATTCCAAGGCTTTTGTTGTTTTCAGGGACAGACGCGACCAAACATATCCGGGATGTTTCCAGTAAACGTTGAACTTTCAGGTCAGGTTGCATTTTCCAATAACTTGGATTTGTTGGTTTTTGCTGTGTCCGTTTTTTTTTTTTTTTTTTGGGGGGGGGGGGGTGATTTAAACTGCTTCTGGGCACGAGCAAAAACCTTCCAAAGGCTTAAAGAATGAAGGGAAAACATTGTAAGAAATATTTCATTGGATTAATGTAGCATTTTCATCTTCTTACGCAAAGTCAGAGTGTGTCACAAGTAAAGGTCGAAACGCCCAAAATTTCGATTCGGGTGTCCGCTTCTGGAATTTGGGATCTTGGCGGGGAATTTGGGCTTTTGGGGTAGTGAGGGCACCCTCGACCCTACACCCTAAACCAGGCGTCGAGTTTAGAGTTCGGAGCTTGTTGGGGGTGCTGTGGGAAAGGCCATTGACGTTTGAGCGTGTCAGAACAGGAGGTATCGCGCGAAAAAAAGGTATGTAGGGCTACGGAAACCGATGCGAAAGCCCAGAACCCCCAGGCCAGTTTGCAAGTCCTGCCAAAGACATGACGAGCCCCCACGCCAATTTGCCCCCGTTTCTAAATACTCAATCCTTCGCCCCATCCCCTCTCTACCCCTAAACCCTGAACCCTAAACCCTAAACCCTAAACCCTAAACCGCTTGTGAGGCAAGGGCAAGGGTCAAGACGACGCACCGGGCGCTGCACCTCGAATGCCTGAGGCCACGTGGACCAGGGTTTATTTTAACTGTTCTTGGTGAGCAATATTTATTGGACTACCAAGAAGGTATCTGAACCATCAATCCTTTTATTGTGCATTTGAAGCAGGGTATATATTTCTGTTTTTGGTGAGTGTATATAAGGTTCCCTTTTGTATGTATTGGGTGCCCTTCTGGGGATGCAAGGAATATAAACCTACTTCAATGTGGCTACCATTTGGGCCGAGGAAGGCAATGCTGGTTCTTAACAGGGCGTTTGGCTCGGTATGCCAGTGGTGCCCTTCTACCCTATTCTTGGATCAAG
This sequence comes from Symbiodinium natans, assembly GCA_905221605.1. Lineage (NCBI taxonomy): Eukaryota > Dinophyceae > Suessiales > Symbiodiniaceae > Symbiodinium > Symbiodinium natans. The sequence continues at coordinate 145,044 of CAJNDS010002790.1, read as the reverse complement.
GTCCTTATAAAGTATAACCAACCCCAAACGGGTACCCTTGTTTTCATATGGTTACTGGACCGAGGTGAGAAGTAAGTTACAAAGGTATCTCTTTCCCTCAGAACCTACTAAGATCTAGCAACATCCTGCTTGGAGGTTCATGGGTGCTTATAACCCCAATTATTTTTAGTCTACCTATGACCTACTTTAACTAGAGAACTTGCTGCAGGGAGCTGATAAGTACAGTTTGATTGGGGCCATAAGCGCAAATTAACTCTCCAAGTGGGGACCATGTGCTCGACGTGTCACCACGTCTTTCCCCGTCTTCGGGCGCTCTTGGAAAGCACGATTCCCGTATCGCAAGCATTTTTTCAGTAGCTCCTCAACCCTAAACCCTAAACCCTAAACCCTAAACCCTAAACCCTAAACCCTGAACCCACAAGAGCCTGCAAAAAGACGCCCGAAGTCGAAACTACCGCGCGCTGAGGGATGAAAAAGTCCTGTCATCGCAGGTGAAGCCGAGGAAGGCGATGAAGAAGCTCTATTGGAAGCTTATCTTCAACGCGGTTTCGGGTTTAGGTTTAGGGTTTAGAGTTTCGGGTTGCACTTTCGAATGTAGTCCCAAACCCTGTAGCGAAACTACCAGGCAAAAAACTCAAAGTGTAGGGTATGATATGCGTGCAGCCTAAAATAGGCCAGTAGCGTGCCAGGGCCGGTTGGGTCAACAAGAGTTTGTGGTGCCCGCGCCCCCCCCCCCCCCCCCTCCCCAAGCCCTAAACCTGTAAGGCTTAAACCCTTACCACCCCCTGAACCCCCCACACAAGGACGCGTAGGGTTTCGGGAAGTGCCTGGCCTGCAGGGGCTATGGGGTCTAAGTCTAGGGGCGTTCTTGGGGTTGACTTCGGGTTCAGGATTTAGGGGTCAATCAGAAGGTCCAATGAGCGCGCTTAACATTGTTTCTTCTGTGGGAAGTGGGGAAGTATATGATTCCGCAAGTGCGTAGGGTTTGGGAGCTATTGGCCTTAGGCTCCAAACCATCCCATACATCAGACAATACCCTGCAGTTTCTCCACCCAACTCTGGCACAGCTGTTTGCGGGTTTGGGGGTGGGGGGGGGGGAGGAGGCCGAAACCCTCTAAACTCTCCCCGGTTTGGAGTTTGGGCTTAAGTGCCAGGAGCCATCAAAGGGCTTGCACAGGAAGGGGAGAAGCCCCCAAAACCCCTGGGCTCAACATGTGGCTTTGGCTTCAGAGTTCTTGGTACCAGTAGCTGAGTGGAGCGCTTTAGCCCTTTTTTTGTCCGGGGTCCTGGGTCCGGGCTCCCTTGTAGAAGTGATCAATGCCGCAACGGGTGTCCTTGTGATAGTATGGTTCCTGAGCTACCCTAATAGCCCTGAACCCTAAACCTTGAACCCTATGCCCTAAAGCCTAAACCCTGAACCCTAACCCTAAAAAAAGAACCTCAACCCTAAACCATAGAGTTGAAGGTCTAGGGTCTGCGGTTTAGAGCTGGGGCGCGGCGAGGAACCCTCTGAAGCTCGGGAACGGCTTCGCATCCACCGCCACTGGGCTTTGAGAGCCCTGAATGTAAAAGTTTGGGGTTTGGGGTTTGGGGTCCAGGGTGTAGGGTTTAGGTTTGGGGCTTAGGGTTTAGGGTGGCCCTGCAGCTTGTTCTGGACAGCGGATGCCAGGTACAACAAGCCGCACAGATGTCCATCTCTTTACATGCCCAATTCCAGCAGGGGCAGAACTTCAAGCTAGACCCAGGGCACTGGGTGGAGTTTCAGAAGCATCTAGCTCAGGGCACTGTGGAGGATCTGACATGTCAAGCCTGCTGGAATCTCCTTGAAGGCAAAGACGTCGCGGCAGCGCGTGACATGGAGGTGTCTGGTGACAGGAAGGGGGGCCCCCCCCCTAGGCCGCTTACCAGGAGCGGTTCGCGGCTCTTCGAGAAGACGAGGGCCTTGTGAATCTCCCGCGGGGCCGGCGACCAGCTCGCAAGGACGGGCGGGTTCCTCTACACGAGGATTTGTTCACGTGGCGACGTCTTGAGTATCATCTGGATTCGCCTGACCTTGGTGGCCAGTGGTACCCTTTTCCCTGTTTTTGGTTCAAGGATCCCTTGTAAAGTAACCAACCCCAAAAATGGGTGCCCTTATCATAATATGGTTACTGGGTTAGGTAACTCCTTACCTGCAGTTCTGCCAGCTATTCAAGAGGCGACTGCTTCATAATTGTAGGTGGATAGACTTACTAGAAAGTTCATGGGTGCGGACAACTGCAATTGTAAGTCTACCTATCACCTACTTAGAGGACGTAGGTGGCCTTATAAGTAACTACAGTAGGTGGGTTTTCGGACCATTTGTTATTTTCCTTATTTGGGTTGATAGGGGGCCCTATATATCAACATTTCCCAGAAACCTTAAAGGCAAACCCAGACAAGCAGAGTTAAACAAAAAAGGGTTCTAAGCACCCATGAACTTCCAAGTAGAGTTCAGGTACAAGGAGGGGCTTCCTACTTATAAGTAGAGTCATAAGAGCCCTAAAGTTATAAGGATCCTAAATTAGGTTGTAAGTCCCTTAGCTACAGTTAGTTTAGTAAGCCGGCCGGGCCTCTAAGCCCCAACAAGATCCAACCAGTGGACCAGGCTGGTTTAGGGTTCAGGGTTTAGGGTTCCCAGAACCCCAAACCTGGTTTCTTCTGTTACTACACTGCGCAGACAAGTAGGACAAATTCAGGCCTTTTGGCCAAGCAACTCAACCGCAAACCCGCAGCCCATAAGTCCCCAACCCTAAACCCTAAACCCTAAACCCTAAACCCCAAACCCCAAACCCCAAACCCCAAACCCCAAACCCCAAACCCTAACCCCCAAACCCTAAACCCAAACAAGACCCACACACCCTCAACCCCGAAAGAGCCGATATCTCCAAACCCCAATGGCCCAAATGTGTAGCGCTCTCAAGTAGGGTCTCTTTTGGGGTTCTAAACCCTAAACCCTAAACCCTAAACCCTAAACCCTAAACCCTAAACCCTAAACCCTAAACCCTAAACCCTAAACCCTGTCTAGTACCGCATCCTTGACATCAGGAGCCCAAATTAGAGAACTACCCCAGTCCCTGAGTTCCGAGAGCCCCCAACAGCCCTAAGTCCCTAATCCCTGAACCACACAGGGTTTAGGGTTTAGGGTTTAGGGTTTAGGGTTTAGGGTTTAGGCTCCTAAAGCCCCGACCACACGAAGTCCCTGAGGTCTGGGAGTTTGCCGCGCTTCGCTTCGAGCAGGGCGGTGCGTTCTTCGACCAGGATGAGCTGGAGAACAACTTCGCCGAGGCGCCTAGGGTTTAGGGTTTAGGGTTTAGGGTTTAGGGTTTAGGGTTTAGGGTTTAGGGTTTAGGGTTTAGGGTTTAGGGTTTAGGGCTTCGGCTTTAGGGCTTCAGCTTTAGAGGTTAGGGTTCCGAGAAGCCCCCCCGCCTGCCTCCCCTCTCCCCCACACTGGGAGTGGAATGGTGAAATCAAGGTTTCCCCCCCGTTTCTTACGGTTTGGGATCCTGTGTGAGGTTCAATGTTCCCTTCCGTTTGAGCAATCTCGTGCGAACACACTGAGCCGACTTCATGATTTGAGTCTGAAACCCTGAAAGCCTTAACCGCTGAAGCCTGCATAGACCCCAACTGCAGATGGAAGTGCCGTAAATTCCTTACAAACAAAGCCACATAAGTAGGTACCCAGAACGAAGAACTTACTCTTTCTCCAACCCCGAAAGCCCTAAGCTTAAATCCTTCAACCCTGAACCCGAAAACTTGTTCCCTTAACCCCAAACCCGAAGCCTTAGCTCACTGAACCTTAACTTGAGCCGCCCCAAAACCGTATAGCCGTCCTAAACCCTAAACCCTAAACCCCAAACCCCAAACCCCAAACCCCAAACCCTAAACCCTAAACAAACCGTATATCCATCCTCTCGAGTGAGGCAGGCAACTGTGGAGGCGCCTCACCACAGCGGCCTCGCATGGAGTGCCTGGGACTTCTTTTAGGGTTTAGGGTTTAGGGTTTCAATATCTACCTGAAAGAGATGAGAGGAACAGAGTTTAGGGACTCGGGTTTAGGGCTCGCATCAAAGTGAAAGCCCAGCACACCAACTGGAAGCTGGTAAAGTAGCCCCAAAGTAGTGCCTTTTTGGTCATGTTGTAGTCATCCCTGAAGTTTTTTGCAGGGTTTCGGGTTTATAAGGTTTTAGGGTTCAGGGTTTGGGGGTGTAAGGTTTCAGGTGTTACCTGGGTACAAGGCCTGTGTGTAGGCCTGACCTTAAGAACCCAAAACCTACTTCTTTGTAGGTTACCTAAGAATCCTATAACTCGTTGTTATAATAGGAACCTACACAAAGTAGGTTTGGGGTTCTCAAGGGAAGCTTGTCTCATGGGCGCCGACACCTGCAGCAAAAACCCTAAACCCTAAACCCTAAACCCTAAACCCTAAACCCCAAGCCCTAAACCCTAAACCCTAAAGGAAGCGGCGCCGGGTCCTTGACGAGAAGCGCCGCAGGCAGCTCTGGTTCATGCTCGCCGCATGTCTGATGTTTAGGGTTTAGGGCTTAGGGTTTAGGGTTTAGGGTTTCTACTATCTTACGTTACTTTCAATATTGCTCAGAGGGTTCAGGGCGTTTAGGCTGTTATTTCTCTATCTTGCTACACTTCTTTCTCACCTTCTAATATGCCTAGGGCTTTTTTCGGGTTTAGGGTTTAGGGTCCCTAAACCCTAAACCCTAAACCCTAAACCCTAAACCCTAAACCCTAAACCCTAATATGCCTAGGGCTTTCTAGGGCGCTGGTGCCCCCCCCCCCCCCCCTGCCTTCAATCATGTTTCCTAGGAATCCTTGAAAAAAGGTTTTGAAGTCGTAGCTTTTTAAGATATACAATGAATGTTGGTTAGCATAGGGGATGAAGGAATGGGTGCTATGTTCCTCCCCAAACCCCAAGTTCTGATGTTGAGGGGCTCCTTCAATCCCGGTAATCCCCCTAAGCCTCCTGAACCCCAATCTCGAAACCCTATTAATCCCCAAACCCTAAACCCCAAACCCTAAACCCCAAACCCTAAACCCCAAACCCTAAACCCTAAACCCCAAACCCTAAACCCCAAACCCCAAACCCTAAACCTCAAACCCTAAACCCCAAACCCTAAACCTTCCACAACACCCAGGGCCTCCAATAAATACTACAACCCCCAAACCCTTGTAAGCATCTAAACCCAGGGTTTAGGGTTTAGAGTTTAGGGTTTAGGGTTTAGGGTTGGGGTTTAGGGTTTAGGGTTTAGGGTTTTGGCCTTTCAGCAAGATAACGTCAAGCCTCATAGGCCTACCAGTTCTGCCAGAAGCATCGGGGTCTGATGCCGGAGTAGGCCCTTATTTCCTTTCTTTGCGGCTGGGTTTCCCTCATAATCCCCTTAACACCCAAAAAGGATACTTTTTTTTTATTCCTAAACCCTAAACCCTAAACCCTAAACCCTTAACCCTTAACCCTTAACCCTACTCCTGGGTCTAGAGACACTGAGGCTCTGATGCCAGAGCGGTCGCATCTTCTAGAAGCAGTGGCTGCCATGGACGACTCGCAGATGCAGCCGGAGAAGGCTCTGACGAGTTTGGGTTTAGGGTTTAGGGTTTAGGGTTTATGGTTTAGGGTTTAGGGTTTAGGGTTTAGGGTTTAGGGTTGAAGGCATCAGTTAGCGGCATCGACCATCTGATTGCTAAGCTTACCTAAGCTTGTCAGGGTTTTCGCATGCTGGCAACAGAGGTCCTACTGGGTGTTGAACAATTATAAGGCCTGTATTTCACAAAACTTCTCGTTCTGGCAATCAGCAGGGGGCGGAAGCCCCAAAACATCTCACTGCTAAAGGTAGTAGGGAGCATCTTTGGGGGATCCCAATTTCTCTAAACCCTAAACCCTAAACCCTAGACTCCTGGTGAGCGTGGTTTGGGTAACCGCTGCCAAAACAAGCTTGGGAGGTCGAGCTGCTGCAGATGAACCTGCCCACGTCCGCGGACCTCCAGCTCCTTCGCCAGTTCTGAACCTTTGGGGTTTGGGGACGTGGGGATGTCGGGTTCCTTTTAAGTTTAGGGTTTAGGGTTCAGGGTTTAGGGTTTAGGGTTTAGGGTTTAGGGTAAGGGGTTGAGGGCGGTGGTCATTGAGAGGTTTTAAAGGGGAACAGCGTCTTTTTGGTTTGGTATATGGTCTTGGTCATTCATGCTTGGGCATTTAGGGGTTTCGGGCACTCATGGGAGTGGAGGCTTGAAGGTTTAGGGTTTAAGGGTTTGGGCCTTGAGGGGGTTAAGCCTTGCGCTTCAACTTTACAGGTTAGCCGGGATGTCGTAGCTGATGGTTGAGGCTTGAGTTGTAAGCCCCTTAAATGCCCTAATATGGTCATAAGTACCGTGATAATTTCAGATATTGATTTAGTTGGTTAATCAGTACCATGAACCTCCGAGTACCTCTAGTAGACCCCCCCCAAAAAAATAATAGTACAACTCTTATTCTAAGATCCCCAAGCAAGGTAACCCCCCCTAATTTCGGACACTGAACCCTAAACCCTCCTTAAACCCTTAAACCCTAAACCCCAAACCCGACCGCAGACTTCCCTTGGATGTGGGGAAGTCAGGCTCATCGAGGGGTCCCAGAAGTCGGAGCCCCTCCACGAAGGCCACAGCTTCCGTAGTTTTGTTTTGTTTTGGTTTATAGATGTTGTTCCATGTTTCGGGTTTTTTTTAGGGGGGTTTAGAATTTCTGGAGTTTATGGGGTTTGTAGGGTTTGTAGTTTTTAGGTTTTAGGGTGTTTTGTTTGGGTCCTTGTAGGGTTTATAGGGTTTTGCAGGGTTTACATGGCGTTTGTGATGTTTGCGGAGACAGGGTTTGGTAACAGAAGGGTTTAGGCCTTGGAGTTTGGGGTTTCGGATTTAGGGTTTAGGGTTCCCCCTTGGCTTGTGTTTTTTGAGGTTTGGGCGGGGAGGGGGGGGTATTGGCAGTGGGGGCGTTGGGTTCAGTCTTTAGGCGTTTTGGGTTCAGGACTTCTGAGTTTTCGGGGTTCGGCGTTCGAATTTGGGATGTTCCCCCTTATAATAGCAGTCCATCATGGGGATTATAATAGGGGGTACGAGAATCCCTATTAAGGCCTGTTAGTATAAGGGGGCACATCCTAAGTTTCAATGTTTAGTTCTGGCATTGCCGGGCTCATATGACACTTTACAAGTCTCCTCGGGCCGCACGTCAACGCCGATGCAACCCTAAACCCTAAACCCTAAACCCTCAACCCTCAACCCTAAACCCTGAGTCTGTAAGCAAAGTTCCCCATCCTCGAGGGCCCCTAAACCCTGAGCTCTAGTTCTCGGCCCTTAGGGTTTAGGGTTTAGGGTTTAGGGTTTAGGGTTTAGGGTTTAGGGTTTAGGTACCTAGGGAACCTTAGGGAAGCGTAGGGAGCCTTAGGGAGTAGTGGGTTTTGAGGTAACCAGGATCGATAAAGGGACGCGCCAAAATGATCGAAGTATTTAAATACGATAGGATAGCCGTGCGGTAGGTGAAAAGCCATGGGGCAACGATAGGCGACGAGCCAACTCTAAAAGCCCTACAATCTAGACCCTAAGCCCTAAACTTTAAACCCTAAACCCTCAAACCTAAACCCTAAACCCTAAACCCTAAACCCTAAACCCTAAACCCTAAACCCTAAACCCTAAACCCTAAACCCTAAACCCTAAACCCTAACCCCCCCAAGCACCTGGACTCCGCGCAGGGGAGGTGTGGGACGCACCCGAGCAGTTCGCGGGCAGTCCCAGCCTTCCTCCCCCTTGGTTTCTTAGTAGGGAATGAGGGAATGAGGGCCCGAGATATACCCTTTGAGGGATTATAAAGGGCCCTCATTCCCTCATTCCCTACTAATCAGGAACCAGCCAGTCCTGTGCGTACTGAGGGTGTTTGGTGCTCGTTTTCGCTCTCAGCCTGATCCTCAACCCGAATGAAGCCCAGAGTCCTTTCCCTAAACCCTAAGCCCTAAACCCTAAACCCCTAAACCCAATTTTTGGGTTTGGGGGTTGGGCTTCGGGCTTGGGATGTTCGGGCTGCGGGTTTAGGATTCAGGCTGGGATTAGGATTCAGGGGCCTCGGGGTCCCGGTTTAGGGTTTAGGGTTTAGAGTTTAGGGTTTAGGGTTTAGGGCTTCTGGGGTTATGGGGTTTATGGGGTCTGAAGGACACAGTGTGTGGTACCGGGCCCGGGGGTTTTGAGCTTCGGGACAGCTTGGTTTGGTGTTTTCGGGTTCGGCTGGCCATGAAGGTTGCGCCGAAGCACTTGAAGACTTATCAAGGCGAAGCCCTTCAAGCTTTGGGGTTTCGGGTTCAGGGCCTTGGACCCTAGACCTTATACCTAAACCCTAAACCCTAAACCCTAAACCCCCAGGTCCTTGAGCTGGCGTCCATCCCGCTGTACTCGCTGCGGGCCTTTCGACTGAGATAGGGCAGGTGAGGGTTTAGAGCTTCTTGGCCTTATGGGGTTAGGGTTTAGGGTTTAGGGTTTAGGGTTTAAGGTTCATAGGGCTTGTATGGAGTTTATCGGGTTTATAGGGTGTATAGCGTGTACAGGGGGCAAGGGTTCAGGGTTTAGGGCTTTGTGTGTTGGGCTTAAGGGTTTGGTTCAGGGTTCATAGGGAGCACAAGTTTGCTGGTTTATAGTCTATAGGGCTTACTTCAGGGTTTGTCGGGCTTGCAGGGTTTAGGGTCTATAGGGTTTGCATAGCGCGTAAGGGTTCTGTTTGGGTTTCGGGTGCAGTGCAGGGCATAAACATGCGTCGAAGGGATCATGAGGTTTAGAGGGCTTAGGTCTAGGGTTCCTAAACCCTAAACCCGACACCCTAAGTCCGAAACCCTAATTTGTCCCCCCGCGTTTGTCGGATTTAAGATGGCCAGTCTTCAAGTCACGAAAGGCGCAAACCCCCAAACTCTCAAACCACAACCCCCCCCCCTTCAGCCCACGCAAAGTAGGGACCGCGGAGGAGCTGTAAGCCCATGAACCGCCATCACCGCAACTGATTCCAGGGCTAAGAAGCCCTAAACCCTAAACCCTAAACCCTGAACCCTGAACCCTAAACCCTAAACCCTGACGTGAGCCCGAAAGCCCATGCCCAGCCCAACCCTAGAAGCCCTACTCCTCGGGGACGAAATGAACCCTAAAAGGGTTTAGGGTTCAGAAACCTTAACGGGTGATAACAGTATAGGGTATACGATCCCAATTTTGGGTTCGTTTTGTCCCCAAGGCTACAACCCTAAGCCCCAAAACCCCCAAAACCACAAACCCTGAGCCCTTTGCAGCCCCGAACTCTGAACCCTTCAACCCCTCTAGAGGTCTAGGGTTCAGGGGTTCAGGGTCTAGGGTTTAGGATTTATGGTTTCGGGTTTAGGGCTACTGGGACCCCGAGTAGGCCCTCGTTTCCTGTGTTTTACGGCTTTAGGTTCCCTTAGAAGCCCCTTTAAAGCACAAAGGGCACCTTCTGTACGCCTGGGCTACTCTTCGGTCCAGGCTCTGATCCCTTCAACCTGACTCCCAAACCCTGCACATGAACCCTGAAACCCATCCCTCCCTCGCCCTGTAACTTTTCCCTTAAGCCCGTAAACTCTTAAGCCCCAAACCCTGAACCCCTTCCAAACCTGGGGTTGAGGGTTTAGGGTTTTGTTTCATCCGCTGCTTCTGTTTTTGGCTTGGGGTTTCGAGTTTGGAGACGGGCTTGGGCAGTTTCTTTCGCGTTCTTGCTTCGACTTCTTCTTCATGCGATTCGTTTGGGAGGTCTCAGGCAAGCCACGGCGTGCCGGGGGGGGGGGGGTGACCCTAAACGCTAAACCCGAAACCCTAAACCCTATAAACCTAAACCCTAAACCCTAAACCCTAAACCCTAAACCCTAAACCCTAAACCCTAAACCTCTCAGCTTCGTCCCTCCCAAGGTGCGAATGTGGGGCTTCCTGAACTCGATTGACTGGGCGCTGGCTCGCATCCTTACAGCCCGGGAGGACTTTCCATGGGTTTAGGGTTTAGGGTTTAGGGTTTATAGGGTTTATAGGGTTTAGGGTTTATTGGGTTTAGGGTTTGGGCCTTTAGGGTTTAGGGTTTAGGGTTTAGGGTTTAGGGTTTAGGGTTTAGGGTTTAGGGTTTAGGGTTCTTCGACCCTAAACCTAGGTTTTTAGGGTTAAAGGGTTTGAAGGTTTTGGGGTTTACACGAAGAGCATGCGCGCGCCGCCAACTAGACCCTTAACCGCTTATCACCCTAACATTCCCCAAGAGCCCAAGACCCCATCATGCAAGGCCTTTCATCTGCTTGGGGGCCCTAAACCCTAAACCCTAAACCCTTGTGGGCCTTACTATTTGGGGTCCTGGGCCCTTAGGGATGCTCCAGGAGTTGACAGATGCCGCGGGGAAGCTGAAGCAGCCCCTGGGCTTCATGGGGTTTAGGGTTTAGGGTTTAGGGTTTAGGGTTTAGGGTTTAGGGTTTAGGGTTTAGGGTTTAGGGTTTAGGGTTTAGAGCAGTGTTCAGGTTTTGGGTGCTTAGGGTTGGGGACTTCCTTCAATCTTTTCTTATAATCCTGCACCCAATAAAGCCCAATACCCCTTGATTAAGGAATCTGTTACCTGAATCTATAAAGGGATCCTTAACATGATTTAGGTAATATGCCTTATTTAAGGGGTATTGGGCTCTTGGGGTACATCCTCAACCCTAAACCCTCAACCCTAAACCCTAAACCCTAAACCTTCTTTGGGTACCTCCAGTACCTCAGAAAGGGGCTCATTCGAGAGTGAGGGCTGTCGGGAACCCAGGGCGAGGCGTGCCGTTGTGCCCGAACGTGACAGAGGACAAGACCCAGGTTAGGGTTTAGGGTTTAGGGTTTAGGGTTTAGGGTTTAGGGTTTAGGGTTTAGGGTTTAGGGTTTAGGGTTTAGGGCTTGGTTTGGCAAGTTTAGGGTTGAGGGTCCAGCCATACGACCGAAGTCTTGCAGAATCATCGTCTTGAACCATGGGGACTTCGCGTTGCGCAGGGCGTGCCTTGAACTTTTTTTGCTGTATAACCCGAGGATGCCCAGTAGTACCCTTATTCCCTTTTTGGGTAGGTTTTGGTTCCCTTATGAACCCCTTTAAGCAGAAAAGGGCACCCTTTTTCATCCTAGGTTGCTGGGCAACCTAGAACCCCCTAGGAAATCCACAAAATCAACCTCTAATTCACCCAGGCTACTGGACAACTACGACTTCATGTCTTCGAAACCTCAGAACTTCGACCATGAACCTTACACATGAAGCCCCAAAGCTTCTAAATGAAGCCCCTTAAGCCGTAAGCCCTATACATGAAGCCCGAAAACCGCAAAAACGAGGCCTTAATAGCCTTAAACCTTGTAGATGAAACCCTAAGGCCGTACCAATGAAACCCAAAAATTTAAAAAAGACAACTTAAAGCCGAACGCAGAGGTCTCCGAGTTTGGAGCAGCTCCTGGCTATGGTTCTCTTCGTGGGCAACTATCTGCCGCGCGTCGAGGGTTCAGGGTTTAAGGTTTGGGGTTTAGGGTTCAGGGTGTAGGGTTTAGGGTTTCGGGTCACATCCCCAACCCCTAACATTTCCTCAGCCCTCAAGCCTAGAGCTCACCCCAAGCTTTAACGTAAAGCACGAGGTGATGAAGGCTCGCTCCAGTTTTCAAAAGGGATCCTGAATGTGATTTTTAGGTATATTAGGGTTTAGGGTTTACGGTTTAGGGGTGTATTCCTAGAACTAAGGGGAAGATGATATGATTTGCCTTAAGAACCTACGTTTGTGCAGGTTTCCCAAGATTCCTAGGAAGGGATTTTTTATGACAAGAATCTACAAAAAAGGTAGGTTTTGAGCCCTTAAGGTAAGGTGTAATTCCTTCATGAAGGGCCCTGGCGAAGTGGAGCCTGCCACGTCCTCTGTGTAAGCCTGCCACGACGGAGCGTGCTCGAGGCCCTAAACCTCTAAGCCTCTAAAACCTTAAGACCCTAAAACCCTAAACCCTAAAGCCCCTAACACCCTAAAACCCTAAAACCGTAAAGCCCTAAACCCAACCAGTCCCCAACCCCCACTAAGCCCCTCAGAACCCGAAACCCTAAACTCCAATCCACCTAAACCCTAAACCCTCAACCCTCAACCCTCAACCCTCAACCCTCAACCCTAAACCCTAAACCCTAAACCCTAAACCCCCCCCCCCTAAAAGCCCCCAAGGAACGGTGGCACCGCGCGCGGGCGCGCGGACGGTTTCGACCTCGAAGCGCTCCCCAAGCTGGCGAAGCTGCGGGGTAGGGGCGCCCCGGCCCAGAGTAGGGTTTAGGGTTTAGGGTTTAGGGTTTAGGGTCTAGGGTTTAGGGTTTAGGGGTTAGGGTTTAGGGTTTAGGGTTTAGGGTTTGGGGTTTAGGGTTTAGGGTTTAGGGTTTAGGGTTTAGGGTTCAGGGTTTAGGGTTTAGGGTTTAGGGTTTAGGGTTTAGGGTTTCGGGTTTAGGGTTTAGCGGAGAGTTTCTTTTTTGCTTCAAGTTACCGGTGCTTGAGGGTTTAGTGTTTGCGAGGGGCGCTTACAAGTTTTCCGGGGGGGGGGGGGGGGGGTTCGTTAGGGGGCTACAGTTCGGGGGCGGGGGTGCTTGGGTGTGTTTATGGTTTTGTTTGACATTTGTTGGCTGTCTAGGCGGCCCCACAGGTGCCTTTGAGACCCCAAAATGCACCTAAGCCATGAACCCTAAACCCTAATTCCAGGAATGAAGGAGAGAAAGAGCCGCAGATCGAAATCCCAAGAAGCCCGGAGCCCATAACAACCTAAAAAATCGGTTTTGGGTTTAGGGTTTAGGGTTTAGGGTTCAGGGTTTAGGGTTTTTTGGGTTTAGGGCTCTGAAGGCATGCGTTCGTTTCGCACCTGACACCCTAAACCCAATTGCAAGGAGAGGAACCGCAAATTCAGGGTGGATCCTAAACCCTAGAACCTGAAACCCGAAACTCCTAGGTAGGGAGACCCCTTAAGGGGGTCCCTTCTTGACATGACTTCTGGGCCTCTTAACTGGGACCTACTTCAGAGGGTCTATATCCCCAAGGGTCCCCCTATAATCTTAACTCCTAAGCCCTAAACCCTAATCCACGCAAGCCCCCTGAGGCCAGGGAACTTTACTGGACTTTGTGGTTTCGCAGGTGGGCCGGCGGCGGGGTAGGCTTGGGTTCGGGGGTTGAGGGTTTAGGTTTGGGGTTTGGGGGTCTTGGGGTTTAGGGTTTTGGGGTTTTGGGGAGTTATTTGGGGGTGTACAACCTCACCCTTGAGCTAACCTCCTACGTAAAATCAGGTCCGATTCTGACTTGGGTTTACGAAAGCAGTGGACCCCAAGTCAAATCAGTTTAGATTTTCTAGGATTCCCTTAAATACGCACCCCAGTAAGGCACCCTACCTAACCCTAAACCCGAAACCCTAAACCCTAAACCCCTACTTTAAGAAATCCCCACCTCACTCATAATCATGGTGGGTCTCATTCACTGTTGGGGGATGGGAGGAGGGGGGGTGGGGAATTTTTGGGTGGCAGTTTAGCAATCCCCGGTCCCAGAAACTGGGCTTAGGGTCGAGGGTTTAGGATGTATTTTAGGGTTTAGGGTTTAGGGTTTAGGGTTTAGGGTTTAGGGTTTAGTTCCGAACGTAAACCCTAAAACCCTAAACCTCTCCGAGGCCGAAGCGAAGCTTCCCGGATTGGTTGAGGGCCTCTTCATCGCCGGCGGCGAGAGCGAGGTGGGCTTGATTCGGGTTTAGGGTTTAGGGTTTAGGGTTTGGGGTTTAGGGTTTGGGGTTTAGGGTTTAGGGTTTAGGGTTTAGGGTTTGGGGAGACCACGCACTTTGTTCACTCATGCCTCGAGCGTCTTCGGCTGCGCTCGACCAGTGCCGCCGAAGCCAGCCCTAAGCCCTAAGCCCTATGACCAAAACCCATAAACCCTATAAGCCAAACCCGAACCCTAAACGCACAAGCATGCGAAACCTTACTCAGCACCCCCCAAAGAAACCCTTCGAACCCTTGAAACCCTAAACTTACAGTCCCTCAACTGTGCATCCACAAGGGGGTTTCCGAAAATAGGGGTACCCTTTTTGGGGTTCCGTTAAAAGAACATCAAGTACTTTGGGGTATACAAGGGGTACACCCCATAAAAGGGTATATGAATATATATAGGGCCCTAATTCCCTCATTCCCTACTAAGAATCAGGGTCTATCACCGTCATTACAGTACTGGATGTGAGAACTGCCCTTTGGGGACTCGGGGCTCTTTAAAGGTTTAGGGCTATAGGCTGATAGGCTTATAGGCAGAGGTTTAGGGTGTAGGGAAAACCCTCAACCCTCCTGGCCCGTAATGCGAAGCGCCCCACACTCCGGGAAATCATTGCCCGAAAGCCAGAGATACATCTGACCAACCAGGCTTTAAGGTTCCGAGGTTTGGGGCTTCAGGGCTTGCGCTCGCTCCGGGGTTCGTCTGCTTGTCTTTGCTGAGATGTGGAGTTCGGTACACCTCCAAGGCATCGCCATGGTCTGGGCGCAGGGCCTCGGGTGGCATGATGTGCAGAAGGATGGCGACTGGGGACCACTGGGCGTGCGGCAACTGCCTGTGGCCTGGACGCTACGACAAGCGGAAATCTACCTGCGCGCTGCGCGCTGCTCTGAAGACCGACTTGAGTGCGCTGCAAGCAGAGCTGCATCTGCTGCAGCGCTCCACCAAGCGGCTGCAAAAAACTGTCAATGAGGTCGCTAAGGAACTCCTGGCGCGCTTCGGGAAAGCCCAAACCTGGAGGTTCATGGTACAGATTAACCAATTATAAGTGTGCTGACTTAGTGTTCCTAAGCAAATAAGGCATTGATTCCGACTGAACCCTAAACCCTGAACCCTAAACCCTAAACGCACAAGTGCAAGCTTGCCCTGGCCACCCTCTTTTCGCTCAGGTGAACCAGCGCAAGTACCCTACTAAGTCCCCGTGATCCTCAGCTATAATAGGAAATGTGGACCCTACATAATCCCTTAACTCCCTCATTCCACTACTCAGAACCAGCAAGAAGTTTAGGGTTTCGGCTTCGGGGTGTAGGGTTGCAAAGCTCAGGGTTTAGGGGTTTAGGGGTTTAGGGGTTTAGGGGTTTAGGGTTTAGGGTTTAGGGTTTAGGGTTCAGGGTTTAGGGTTTAGGGTTTAGGGTTTAGGGTTTAGGGCTTAGGGCTTAGGGCTTTGCATGGGAGGCCGTGCGCCGCGCGCGCGGGCACCGGGTGCCAGACCTGCTGGAAGAGCTGCGCACCCTCATCGGACGCTGGCCTGCTTGGAGTTTCATGGGTTTAGGGTTTATCGGGTTTAGGGTTCAGGGTTCAGGGTTTAGGGTTTAGGGTTTAGGGTTACTAACTGTGTACTTTTACCCATATTCCTAACTGTGCTTATAAATTAGGGTCACTTTTGGATACTTAGTAGTAGGGTACTTTTCTGTACTTATAAATTAGGGTCCCTTTGGGTACTTAGTATTAGGGCGCGGTAACCATATTTACTAACTGTGCTTATAAGCCCCCCCTGAGTAGTCTAAGTAGGTTATAAGTAGACTCAGAATTGGGGGTATTTATGGCTAAACAGGCTTAGGTCATAAGCCATAAGGCCCTGGAAGCCACATGGGTAGTTAGTATTAGGGCGCTGTACGAGAGAGAGGATCCAAAAAAAGGGCCCCAAAATGGGAGAACATTTTTTTGGGGTATTTTTTTGTTTTTTTTGGGTATTTTTGTTTTGCTTGTTTTTGTTCCTTTCTCCTTGTTTCTGCCTATGCTTTTCGCTTTCTGCTTTTCGCTTCGCTTTTGTATTTGCTTTTGCTTCGTTTTTTGCTTGTCGTTTTTTGCCTGTCTGAATTGCTTGTCGCTTTTTGCTTGTCGCTTTTGCTTTTGCTTTTGCTTTTCCTGTTGCTTTTTCTTTTGGTTTTGCTCTTGCTTGTTCTTCTGCTTTTGCTTTTGCTTTTGCGTTTTCTCTTAGCTCCTTTTTGTTTCAGGTCATTTTTTGGCTTTCTGCTTTTGACGGTTGCTTTTGCTTTTCCATGTTTGTGTCTAGTGTATACATGTAGTATATGTGCATATCGTATATATATATATATATATAGACTATATACATTTTTTTATCGTTACATTTATATGTAGGTTTTCTAGTGTAGTTTTTTGGTTCATAAGTCATATATATATATATATATCTAGTATATATAGTAGAGTATACATGAGATATGTATGATAATTTTTATACATATATATATATAAATATATATAGCGTGCACATACTAGAGGTTATACAACGTGTATAAGGATATATATATATATGTATAGTGTATACAGCATGCATTTTCACACGCGATATAAAAATATTCTCTGGTATATATAGTGTGTATCATAGTATATAGAGTATATATATACTAGTATATATAGTATATATATATAGAGTATATATAGCAGTATGTATCAGTTATATATATATAGAGTATATATAGTATATATAGTATATATAGTATATATAGTATATATAGTATACATACTATATATAGTATATATATAGTATTTATAGTATATATAGTATAATATAGTATATATATATATATTAGTATATATAGTATATGTGGTAATATAATATATATAGTATATAGTATATATAGTATATATATATATAGTATATTAGTATATATAGTATATAGTAGATATATAGTATATGTATATATGTAGTATGTAGTTATGTAGTATATATAGTATATATATATATATTATTATTCAGTATATACAGTATAATATAGTATATATATATAGCAAATTTATAGTGTATATATATATATATATAGTATATATAGAATTTACATATATATAGAATATGTATATATTATATATATATATATATATATATATATATATGGTACCCCCCCCCCCCCCCAGTGACCTACCCTTTTTCGCCTTGTCTCAAGTCACCCAGCTGCACTGCAAGCAAACTCGGTGTGCAATATAGCGTATTTCCTAGGGCGTAGACTAAAATACAACTAAAATCGCATACACGGGACAGTAGAAAAAACCAAAAATACCAAAACCAAAAAAAACCAAAAAACCAAAACCAAAAAAACCAAAAAAACCAAAACCAAAAAAACCAAAAAAACCAAAAAAAACAAAACCAAAAAAACCAAAAACACCAAAAAAACCAATTTTCCGGGACTCTCAGGAAATCCCTATGAGGCTTCTCCAAGAGTCCCGGAAAATTGGTTTTTTTTTGGTATTTTTGTTTTTTTTGGTTTTGGTTTTTTTGGTTTGTTTGGTTTTGGTTTTTTTGGCTTTTTGGTTTTGGTTTTTTGGCTTTTTGGTTCGCCTTCACGGTCACGAGGCAACAACTACGCATTTTTAAGTGTGCTTATGCTAATTGTGCTTTTCAGAAATAGTATACAAGTGGTCTTTCTAGTGCTTCAGAACTATTTGTTTCGTTATTATGTAAGTAGAGCCGCTAGTGTTTAGTGCATCTTTTGATTGTACTCAAGTGTAGTAGACCTTATTCAGCCATTACTTGGTGCTCTGGTAGCTCAATTCGCATGGATAATATTTGCCTGGTAAATGCGATTAATTATCTAGAAGCAGCATTTGCAATACTTGTCTTGAGAAAAAGCATTTATTGCTTAGAATTGTTTGCTTAAAAAGTGACGCCTACTCGTCCAGGAATACCCCAAAACCCTATAATCCAAACTTTACCAGAGATTCTCCTGAAAAGCTTGCGCTTTTGGATGTTTTTATGTATTTGTGAATTTGCTTGTGTATGGCCTTCACTACGTACTTTTCTAGGATTCTTGTGCATTGTTTAAGCCTGATTGTGCAAGTTGCGTTTTTCAAGCATAGTATATATGTGGTTTTTATTGAATACTTCAGACATCTTTGTTTCATCGTTATGTAAGTAGAACCGCTTCTATTTCCATTATTGTGCATTTTTAAGCTTGCTCATGCAAATTGTGCTTTTCAGACATAGTATATAAGTGGTCTTTAGTGAATACTTCAGCAATCTTTGTCTCATTGTTATGTAGGTAGAACCGTTTCCATTTCCGCAAGTGTTTATTTCGCATTTGGTTGAGTATGGTCCTTTAAATAGTATTCACTTGAGTCAAATTGGGCTATTTGCTTAAGAATTCCTCTAGTAGTTAAATTCGCATAGAATGAATACTTCAAAAAAGTTGTTTCATGAATATGCAAACATAAGGTGTTTCATTTGACTTTGCAGATAGTACTTCAATAATACTTTGCCTGGTACAAACACAACTGTTTCAATGCATTAGTTGCTCAACAAAGCACTATTTGCCCTTTAAACCACACTTTGCCATATTTTGGTTGAATATGGTGCGTCTTTCGTATTTTGGTTGAGTATGGTCCTTTAAATGGTATTCACTTGAGTCAAATTGGGCTATTTGCTCAATAATTACTCTAGTAGCTAAATTCGCATAAAATGATTATTTCAAAAATAAAAACGATTCATGAATCTGTAAACATAAGGTATTTCAGTGGACTTTTCAGAGAGCATACTTTGCCTAGTACAGACACAATTGTATAAATACAGTATTTGCACTTTAAACGCACACTTTGCCATGTTTTGGTTGAGAATGGTGTTTATTTCGTATCTTGGTTGAGTATGCTCCTTTAAATAGTATTCACTTGAGTCAAATTGGGCTCTTTGCTGAATAATTACTCTAGTAGCTAAATTCGCATAGAACCAAGAGAAATGTTTCACTATCTGATTAATACTTTGCCTCGTACAAACACAATTGTATAAATAAATTAGTTGCTCAACAAAACATTAATTGCCCTTGAAAGGCACAATTTGCATAGAAAAACACTGATCTAAACATCTAAAAACAGCATTGTCCGCTTCAGATTCAAAATGTAGATTCTTCCAATGCTGGCTTATCGGGGTCTGTGAGGTGGGTGTCCCACTAACTGTCCTTCATTACCCGGTGATGAACTACGCGACTTTTGGGCCTTCTTTGTTATTTTTTGTTAAAAAGGCCTAAAAAGGCCTAAAAAGGCCTAAAAAGGGTAGGTCGCTGGGGGGGGGGGTAGCCATATTAGCATATATATGTATATATATATATATATAGTATATTTAGTATGTATGGTATGTGGTATATATAGTATATATAGTGTATATAGTATAGAAAGCGAAGATTCTTTGATATATGCGTTTGACGGTATGTACAGTATGGAAAAATGTATTTTCTTTTGGTCTTTTATGATATAATATATATTAAGATACACCCTAGGCTGCGCCCTCCCTGCAAAGCGTGCTTCAAGGCATATGAATCTTGTTGAAACCTATCCCTGCAAAGCGTGCTTCAAGGCATATGAATCTTGTTGAAACCCATCGTGTGAGCATTGTGGTTGCAACTGGGGGGGGCTGCGCCCCCCCCCCAACCCCCCCGCTTCTTGTAAGCCGTGCAAAGCGGCTTCAGAGCCTATGAATCTGGTTGAAACCCATCATGTCAATATTGTATTTGCAAATGGGGGGGTTGCCCCCCTCCCCCTCTCCCTAACCCCCAACCCGCTTTATTTAAGCCGTGCAAAGCGTGCTTCAAAGCCCATGAATTTTGTTGAAACCCCTCTTTAGATAGTAAGAAATCCCACGAAAAGTTATATGAATCCTATGAAAATATAGAGAGGATGTAGCTTTTTCCTAGGAAAAACCAAGAAAACAAGCCAAGCAAAGAAGTAATAAGTAGTATGGATTCTATGAGAATTTGGACGGAACGTAGCTTTCTCTCACGAAAAACCAGGAAAAAAACGAACCAAACAAAAAGGATAAGTAAGAAATCCCACGAAAAGTAGTATGAATCCTATTCAAATAAAGAGGGAATGTAGTTTTGTCCTAGGGAAAACCACGAAAACGAACCAAAAACACAGAAACCCTACGAATAATAATACTCCTACTACTACTACTACTACTACTACTACTACTACTACTACTACTACTACTGCTACGACGATGACTACTACTACTACGACGACAACAACAACAACAACTACTACTA
>CAJNDS010002790.1:62500-120000 GCA_905221605.1 Symbiodinium natans | reverse complement strand
CTAACATTACACTTGTTGCTAGGGTTCCAAGTTCAGTGTAGGTTTGGGGGCGTTTATGAGTTTAGGGTTTAGGGTTGTAAGGGGTTCTTGGCTTCTGCCCCCCAAAGCGTCCCGGACGCCGCACAGCTTCAGCCGAGGTGGGACAAACTGTACGTGCGGCCCTCAGATGTCGAAGGTTTAGGGTTTAGGGTTTAGGTTTGGAATCTGGTCGGTTTCTTGGAGGGGTTTAGGGTTTAGGGAGTTCCGAAAGGCTCAGAGTCAGTTGTCTGGGTCATGAGGTTTTTTTAGAGTCACTAAGCCCTAAACCCTAAACCCTAAACCCTAAACCCTAAACCCTAAACCCTAAACCCTAAACCCTAAACCCTAAACCCTAAACCCTAAACCCTAAACCCTAAACCCAGTCAGAAGGTGTGAAGGCTTGTGTGTTTTGTGCACGTCCGCCATTCGGGGGATTTTTGGAGGCCTAGACCGCAAACCCAGACTTTGAATCTCAAGACGCTGGTTCGGCTTTGAGCCAACCAACCCAGGGTTCGGGTTGAGGGTTTAGGGTTTAGGGTTTAGGGTTTAATGTTAGGGTTTAGGGTTTAGGGTTTTGGGTTTTGGGTTTAGGGCTTAGGGTTTAGGGTTTAGGGTGTAGGGTTTACGGTTTAGGGTTTAGGGTTGAGGGTTTAGGGTTTAGGGTTTGTAAGTTGAAGCTCAGCTCCCTCTTTTGCTGTTGTCAGGAGCAGCTGTGCGCCTGGTTCTCCATGCAGGCCGCACGGGAGGGGGCGGCCCCGAAAAGACCCTAGTTTAGGGTTTAGGGTTTAGGATTTAGGGTTTAGGGTTTAGGGCTACCCCAAGAACCCAAAGTTACAGGGTTCCTAAGCGAGGGGGATTTCAAGGGGGCCATGTAACCCAAGGTTCCTCTCATACGCCCACTACTTCCTAAGGCTCCCCAGGCTTCCCGAAGGTTCCCTAGGTACCTACCCCCTTGGGTTTAGGGTTTAGGGCTCCCTCAAGAACCCAAAGCCTACTTTTTGGAGGTTCTTATTCCAAAACCCCTCAGTATAGGAAACCTCGTGTTAGGGTAGGTTCGTATTGTACAACACCGTATAGGATTCTTAAGTAGCCTACAAAAAGCAGGTTCTGGGTTCTTGAGGTAAAGAGGTTCCGTGGTCGACTTGCAACCCAAGACCTTCTGTAAGCCAACCAGTAAAACTATTCAGGTTTAGGGTTAAGGAGTTTAGGATTTTAGGAGTTTAGGGTTTAGGGGACCCCTCACCCCAAACGTCGCAGGTAGTTGGGGGCTGACTCAGGCGGCTGCTGTCTCGGGTTTGTGTCCTCGAAGCTCCTGGTCGAACCCAACGTCGCCCCAAGCCCCCCACGGCTCGTACCTGGGGCGCTTGGGGAGTAAACCCTCATCCTAGACCCCACACTACCCAGAGCTTGTCCTGCTATAATTTTCTGCCCCTAATGCCAGAAGTCTAGCACATTCTACTTATAGCTGATATCCCTTAGGCCCACTGCTTGCGGATTATAACAGTGGCTACTAGTTACTGTTAGCATTAGGGGTAACATCCCAACTTACATCCCTTAGGCCCACTGCTTGCAGGAAAGCCGCCAGCGGCCCTCGGACGAGTTCTTTGCGCTGTGGGAGAGCAGCTCGGTGATCCTCCCCACCCCCTAGGGTTTAGGGTTTAGGGGTTTAGGGGTTTAGGGGTTTAGGGGTTTAGGGGTTTAGGGGTTTCGGGGTTTAGGGGTTTAGGGGTTTAGGGGTTTAGGGGTTTAGGGGTTTAGGGTTTAGGGTTTAGGGCTCCCTACCCCCTGGTTCTTAGTAGGGATTGAGGGAAGTGGGGGCCCCTACATGTACCCTTTAAGGGATTATCTAGGGTACTCATTCCCTCATTCCCTACTAAGAACCAGCCAGTTTAGGGTTTCGGTTTTGGGCTTGGGGTGTAAGGGTTTCGGGTTTAGGGCTTAGGCTTAGGCTTTAGGGTTCAGGGATTCAGAAAAGGCTTAGAGTTCAGCATTTCGGGCTTAGGGCTTAGGGTAGAGTCCAGGGTCCAGGGTTTCAGTTCAGGTTTCGGGTTCAGGGTTTAGGGCTTAGGGTTTAGTGTTCAGGGTTAAGGGCTTAGGGCTTAGGATTTCGGTTTAAGGGCATCGCCCAGGCTTCTTCATCGACCTCAAGAAAGCGCACGAAGGCCCAGACCTCAGCATGACTTTGGAGTGGATAGTGTGAAAGAAATTTCGCAATCTTGTTCGCGACATATACATCTGAAAGTAGTTTATGATCTATTTCTGTTCTCTACATAACCAGTACGTACCATCCGTGCCCTAAACCCTAAGTCCTAAGCCCTAAACCCTAAGCCCTAAGCCCTAAGCCCTAAGCCCTAAACCCTAAGTAGGTTTAGGCTTGTGGGTTCAGGGCTAAAGGGCTCAGATCTACACCGTGAACCCCATGCAAGATCATCCGAGCACCCTCTCCTCCCAAGCCCCGCCGAAGAACATCGCGGTTTAGGGTTTAGGGTTTAGGGTTTAGGGCTTAGGGTTTAGGGTTTAGGGTTTAGGGTTTAGGGTTTAGGGCTTAGGGTTTAGGGTTTAGGGAATAAGGGTTGCGCTGCTAGGGGTGCTGAGTTGAATCATGGACTCTCTTTCCGAAGAAATTCTCAAGGCTAGACCCTGGATCATTGCCAGTCGCAGTTAGAGTTCAGGGTTTAGGGTTTAAGGGCCTGATTCGTATCTGAAAATGGTCTGGGGTCTCGGGTCTCGGGTGTTGGAAGCTACGGACTACATTGAATTAGTATCTTGGGTAGTTTTCAGTTGCAACATGCAGGCTGAACCCTAAACCCTAAACCCTAAACCCTAAACCCTAAACCCTGAACCCTGAACCCTAAACCCTAAACCCTAAACCCTCAACCCTGAACCCTAAACCCTAAACCCTAAACCCCAAACCCTAAACCCCAACCCCTAACCCCTCACCCCTAAACCCCAACCCTGAACCCTAAACCCTTACACCAACGTTTGGGCTGTATCTGAGGCTACCAGCGGGAGCAGCTGGCCTCCGTGCGAAGCGGGCGGTCCGCCTCGCTACCCCCGAGGCAGGGAAAACTTGGTTTAGGGTTTAGGAGTTAGGGTTTAGGGTTTAGGGTTTAGGGTTTAGGGTTGTTGAGGGACCTAGGGCTTTCGGGGTGTAGGCTTAGGGTTTGGGCTTCAGGCTCTGTAGAGTTTAAGGACTGTGTAGGATCCATCAGTACCAGCTTCGGGAAATTGTAATCTCGCCCTGGCTTCGTGTTATACATTTTGTGAATACTTGAGGGTCTAGGGGTTCTAGGGTTTTGAGGTTTCGAGGGCAGGTCAGGATTTCCTAAACCCTAAACTCTAACCCCCAGTGGTACTGGGGGGGGGGGGGGGGGGGGTGGGGTTCCCACCAACTGCTACTCTTCATGTACGAAGTCGTTGTATGGTGAGCGAAATAAGAGCTGGACTGATGGGGGGTTCTAGGAACAGAAACCCGAAACCCGAAGCCCGAAGCCCGCAACCCTAAACCCTAAACCCTAAACCCTAAACCCTAAACCCTAAACCCTAAACCCTAAACCCTAAACCCTAAACCCTAAACCCTAAACCCTAAACCTAAACCCTAAACCCTAAACCCACTCCTTAAGGCGGCGGCACACACTTCCCAACCTGGCACCTGCGCCGCGGCTGCACACACGTCCGGTGGTCGATGGCTTTCTTTGTTTAGGGCTTAGGGTTTCGGGTTCAGGGTTTGGGGTTTAGGGTTTAGGGTTAGGGTTTAGGGTTTAGGGTTTAGGGTTTAGGGTTTAGGGTTTAGGGTATAGGGTTTAGGGTTTAGGGTTTAGGGTTTGGGGTATAGGGTTTAGTTTAGGGTTTAGGGTTGCAGGGTTGCAGGGTTTAGGGTTTAAGGTTTAGGGGCTCACTTGGAGGTTCAATGGGTAGTTATCAGTCGGGTTATAAGTATGGCTATACTTATAACCTTACACAGACCTCCAAGCAGGGCTTTTGTGAGCGTGGCTTGAAGTTTTGAGGCTAGGTTGCCCAGCAGACTAGGACAAATGTTGGCCTTTTAAGGTTACGCCTGGGAATCTCGGGAGGATGTAAGACGGTTTGCGTTCATAGTCTGTTTATTCTTCATAGGGCTTGGGGTCCAGCTCTTAGGGTTCAGGGTTTACGCTTTAGGGTTGAGGGTTTAGGGCTTAGGGTTAGAAACCCTAGACCCTACTTGGAGGTTCATGGTACTTCTTCGCCAATTATAGCTGTTCTTTATAACTGTACTTCTAGCCATATTAGGGCACTTAAGGGGCCCATAAGTCGGTTATCAGTACAGGTATAAGTGGTTCATAAGTACCATGAACCTCCAAGCACACCCCTAAACCCTAAACCCTAAACCCTAAACCCTAAACCCTAAACCCTAAACCCTAAACCCTACACCGTAAACCCTAAACCCTAGCCTTTCAGCGTCTCAGCTGCGCCACTAACCACCACCAGGAGGCCAGGCACAAGGCTGAAGGCTTGAATCCCTCAAGAGCACCTGCAACCCCTTGATCCCCAATCGCAAAGAACCCGCCGGTTTAGGGTGTAGGGTTTAGGGTTTAGGGTTTTAGGGTTAGGGGTACATAAGCAACCTGATATGTATAGAACCCTTTAAGAGATCACGTAGGGTACCCATTTCCGCCATTCCTGCCGAAGAACCCTAAGCCCGTAACCCTAAACTGGCCCTAAACTCTACCTTAAGAAACGCAAACCTAATGTGTTGTAGGCTACCTAAGAATCTTTTTAAGTTGCTTGTGACAAGTGCTACCAAGAAGTAGGTTTTGGGTTCTTAAGGTAAAACCCTAAACCCTAAACCCCAAACCCCAAACCCTAAACCCATCTAAACCCGAAACCCTAAACCCCTAAACCCTAAACCCTAAACCCTATACCGTATTCCCTATTCCCTATTCCCAATTCCCTATACCCTAGCCAGCTTCAGGGAAGCAAGACGCCGACCGCTTCGCCTCGCACCGCTCCGCGGCCGTCGCCGCGCCTGGCGCCGAAGAGGAGCATACAGGCCAGGACTTCGTAGGGGTTTAGGGTTTAGGCCTACTAGGGTTTACTGTAGGGTTTTAGGGTTCATGGGGCTTCGAGTTTGGGGCAGATGTTCGGTTTTCAATGGGCCATCAGCTGGGGAGGCCCAGAGTGGGCCCTAATTCCTTCTTTTGAGGCTTAGGGTTTGCGGTTTAGGGTTTGGGCCAGTTTGGGGTTCCCTTGTCCCTCTAAGCAAAAAGCACGGTTGCCGATTTTGGTCCCTAGACTGAGAGAGTCCTAGTCTTCGAGGTTCGTCTAAACCAACAGCCGATGCGATATAGGACTTGGGGGTTTGGATTTCCAGCGACTAAAGTTAGGGGTCATTTCGGGGCTACTTCGGTACATCGGGACTATATAAGGTACATATTAGGGCTTAGGGTTTGGATTTGGGTTCTTAGGGTTAGGGTTGGGCGCAGGTGGTGCGGTTCTTCGGCGAGGGCGGAGGACAAAGCGCGGACGGCGACGTGGCTGATCTCCGACACCTTGTGCGTGTGAGGTTTGGCTGGTTCCCCTTATACTAACAGTCCTTAAACGGGATAAATAGTACCCCCAAATTATAATCCCGAAAAAGGATTGCTAGTGAAGGGGAACATCCCAAGTGTGAGGGCTTATAGAGTTTGCGTTTCTTTATGTGTGTGTGTGCTTTTAGGGTCTAGGGTGTGTGGGTGTGGAAGTTGAGGGCGTGGGGTTGAGGTTGACATTTTGGAGATTGGGGTTGATGATAGAGTTTGAGGGGTTTGTGCGTCGATGGCGCCCAACGGCTCTAGGCCCGACAAAGACCCTCTTTCCAGCATCGTTTTGTAGGGCTTAGGGGTTGGGGTCTGTTTCTGTATTCCCCTGACGAATTATTTCTTTAAATAAAACCCAAGAGGATATTAAAATTATTGTTTTTGTTAAGGTTCTAAGGGTGGGTCATGTTCATCTTGGAGCCGTTTTGAAAAAAGGTGACTATCGAGGGAACTCTACTTCACAAGAAACCCCCCCATCTGTCGGCGGCCTCGTGCCGTGGATTTTTCGGAGTGTTCCTATCCTACCTGGAGTCTCCAATGTAGTCCCTTTTTGGGTTAGTTATAGGGGATTCTAAGATATTACCCCAAAAAGGTACTACATAGGAGCCTCTAGGTAGAGGTATGGATGTGCATGGTGCATGCGAACTGACACCATGCACCGCTTACCCATACCATGGTCGAAGCGATGGCCCGAGTAAATTGGACCCTAAAACCCTCAAACCCTAAACCCTTAACACCCGCAAATGCCCTGAGCATGACCGAACCCTCCCAAAACCGAAGAGCAACCCCGAACCTCAAGCAGATCCTCCAGAACTCTAAACCTCCAATAGCCCCGAACAATTTGAGAATGTCAAGCCCTGAGCCCTCACCCCTAACTAAACTCTACTATTTGCTTGTTAAGCACTCCCCCCGCCCCCCCCAAAAAAAACATAAAATAACAGATACTCATCCCTGTATTGCCCTTATCAGGAAGATCTCCTTTTTGTTTTTTTTTTTGGGGGGGTCTTAAGCAAGTAGTAGAGCTTTGAAGATCCGTCTCAAGCAGCATGCGTGTTCCGGTTGTCATATTTCCACCGTCTAAAGCTAAAGATTAGGGTCCCCTTTGTTTGTGGGGGGGGGTTCCTGTTTGAAGGCGGCCCCCGAATATTTAGGCTACCCAAGAATGGACCATCATTTTGAGCACTGATCATGCACTTTGCAAACCTACTCGCGGAAGCATGTTCGCAAAACCTCGCGAGATGCCCGCGGACACCCCCCGGACTGTTTCTGATTTCAACTACAAAAAAGAATCTTAATTAGTAATACCTTATCTAGCTTACCTTTTTTTGGTGTATTATACTGGAAAAGATATATAAAATCTTAGTAACACCTGAAATAGCTTACCTCTTTGGGGTTTATAGTGAAACTAGTGTAGGGAATAACTAAACCCTAAGCCCTAAGACACGGCCCAGGGCCTGCCGCTGGCGCGCTGCCACCTGCAGAAGCCGAGGTTGCCCAGTGACGCGAGATCGGGAGCTGGCGTTCGCTCACTCCAAGGATGGGCTACTTTAGGGGTTTAGGGTTTAGGGTTTAGGGTTTAGGGTTTAGGGTTTAGGGTTTAGGGTTCCTTATAGTCCCCATAGTCAACCCGATCAAGGGCCTTTTTCAGGGGTTACGGGGCATAATAACCCATCCTGGTCGGTTTCTCCCTGGATCAGAGCGTGGCTGCCCGAACCGCTTCAGCGCAGGTCAGGCAGGCCCATTGTTATTGAGCAGCGGCCTCACAAAGCGTGGCAGAAGAGTCGAAGCCCAAGATGCTTGACGTCAGCTCGCCTCACTTTTCTGGTGAATCCCCACGCGCATGCCCCTAAACCCTGACCCCCCTAAACCCTAAACCTTATAAATATCATAAACCCTAAACCCCAAACGACACCTCGAGTCGCACCCTTCGCCTTTTCAACCTAGAAAACCCTAAACCCTGAACACTAAACCCTAAGCCAAACCCTAAACCCTAAACTAAACCCATGCAAAGACTGCCTGACACCACTGGCGTCTGAATTCGACGAGGGGGCTCTTCCTCTCAGGGTGCCCAAATTCAAGACAACCAGATACCCAAGGCTTGGTTAGGAGTAGGGTGTAGGGTAAGGTTTTTATAGCGTTTAGGGTTTAGCTTGAATTCTGGTACCCTGGTGGAAAGAAAGCAAGTTCCGGTATGGTGAAACCCTAAAACCCCGAAGCCCACCTGATTTATATATAGGGTGTAGGGTTCAGGGTTTAGGGTTTAGGGTTTGGGGGGTCGGGCACTGTTGCTGAGCGGTCTCTTTGTTTTCGTAAGCCCCCAAATCGGTTACCCTGAGAAGGGGAAGCCTCTCCCCCGGCCCCGTGGCCGGATTGTTCAAAGGCTGCAGCGGCAAGCTGCAGCTGGGGGAATGCCTTTAGTGCGGGTGTCAAGGAAGATGGAGCACCGGGCCTCCCCCTGTAATACCCAGAAGCCCAGTACTGTATAAACCCCGCAATAGGCCCTAAAGAGTTCCAAATGTTCTGAATCCTGAACCACTCGCCCCACGCCGCAGACCCCAAACCCTGAACCCCAAACCCTAAACCCCAAACCCTAAACCCCAAACCCTAAACCCTAAACACTAAACCCTAGAAGGCTTAAAAAGGATGCCTTTACCCCGTCAGGTGTGCCCCGAGTGCGAACTTAGGACCGGCGAGCTGGCCAACTTGGTATGGGTCCCAAAGGTAGGGTTTAGGGTTTTGGGTTTTGGGTTTAGGGTTCAGGGTTTAGGGTTCAGGGTTCAGGGTTTAGGGTTTAGCGTTTAGGGTTTATGTAGGGTTCAGGGTTTAGAGTGTAGGGTTTAGGGTTTAGGGTTTAGGGGGTCTCGGGGGTTTCGTTCCTGAGCCTTCGACGACGTCAACCCTACATCGCGCTGGGCTTGAGGTCTCGGGATTGTACGGAGGTTGTGAAGCTCTATACAATACTAAACCCTAAGCCCTACCCGGATAGGCCATTCTACCGCAGAGCCCCTTACCCAAGGCCTCTTCTAGGGGTGATGACCCTAAACCCTAAACCCTAAACCCTAAACCCTAAACCCTAAATTGGAAGGCACCTAGAAGCCTGAAACCTCCTACTCGCAAGCCTTCACTACTCGAATCTCGCAGTCGAGATCCTCAACCTTATAGAAGCTTGGGGGGTGTGTCTATGATACTTGCCTCCTGCAACCACCTGTCATGAAACCCTAAACCCTAAACCCTAAACCTTAAAAACTAAACAGGTCTGACTTGGGCTTGGTGTTCCAGGTACACCAAAAAGCCCTAAAAGTTTATAAGCCCCAAACCCTTATAAACCCTCTACACCCTTGTAAACCCTAAACCCTTTTTAACCCTCAACCCGTACAAACCCTAAACCCTAAACCCTTCTAAATATCCTTATAAGCAAACCCTGTATAGACCCTAAGCCCATGACCCTTAACCCTTATGACCCCTCCACTCAAAACCCTAGACCCTTAGAAATCAGCCCTGCGTAAACCCGAAGCTCTAAACCCTAGACGCTTATCAACAAACCCTGTACAAACCCTTACAAATCCCAAACTCCAAGCACTAGACCCTTAGAAATAAACCCTTACAAACCCTAAACTCTAAGCCCTAGACCCTTTTTAACAAACCCTGTATAAACCCTTACAAACTCTAAACTAGACCCTTAGTAACAAACCCTGTATAAACCCTTACAAACCCGAAGCCCTAAACCAAAACCCTTAAACCTCGTTGGCCAACTAGCTGGCATGCGGGCTGGGCCTCCGGACGGAGCAGATCAAAGAGCTCCCTGTGTGGCCGCATAGGGTTTGAGGTTTAGGGTTTAGGGTTTAGGGTTTAGGGTTTAGGGTTTAGGCTTTAGGCTTTAGGGTTTAGGGTTTAGGGTTTAGGGCTCAGGGTTTAGGGTTCCTTAAGGTTCCTTACCCTTGGGGACCACATGAACTTTATCATTTTGGGTCATACACCCTTTACTACTCTTATTCCTATTACGGTATGAGGACCACAAACCTTCGAAGCTTCAGTTCGTCCCAAGGTAAGCCCTTAACCCTAAGGCTCTAAGGACTCTAATGCGTTTTTGGGCCCAAAGGCCTTCTTACATAAAGTTTTTTTGGGCTATTGCCTAAAGGTGAGGCTCTCATGTTTAGGGCGTAGGGATCTTTAGGGTACAGGAATTTGGGCTGTTTGAATTTCAGAAATAACTGCTCGACTCAGGGCTCTGGGCATAACTTTCGCCGTGCCTGATCACCCACGACATTGACTAGACAGATGATGCAGCCGTGCAGCCCCCTAAACCCTAAACCCTAAACCCTGAACTCTAGGCAGTGTGAGTTTTTCGTGACAGCCATGCGTCTACACACCTGCCTACCGCACCACCGTCTAGCAGTTTTGTAAGGAACCCCTATAGCCCTAAAGACAAACCTCATCCTCTTCTGTCTACGCTTGGCCGGAATTACGGTCTCGCGAATTGCCATTTGGCCCATCGTTGCTGGTTTAGGGTTCAGAGTCTTTAGGGTGTGTGGTGCAGAGGCCTTTCTCAGTAGCTTGTCGGGGTCTCGCTACCTGATTCCTACAACTCACACCCTCAGCCCTAAAACCTAAACCCTAAACCCTAAACCCTAGACCCTAAACCCTAAAACTCGCAATGTTGCCATGTCACGTCAGGGCATCATGCTCCCGCTCGGACGCACCAGCCGGCCTGTAGATGGTGACAGTAGAGCTGTGGGCATGCCAGCACGCGGTTGAACCCGTTTAGGGTTTAGGGCTTGGGGCCGGTTAGGTTTGAGGCCGTTTAGGGTTTAGGGTTTAGGGTTTAGGGTTTAGGGTTTCGGGAAGCAACCCAAAAAGGCTTAAAAGAGCCCCGGAGAGCTTGAACGCCATGCGTTATTTTAGGGTCTTGGGTCTACCGGCAAAAAGCCACCGGACCGCGTGCCTTAGTCAGCGCCAGGGGCAAGACATCTCTTGGGGACTCGATGAGCCCAATTCCTAGAACCCAGACTAGGCCCTTATTCCTTTTTGGAGGATTTGGCCTCCCTTTTCAGTCCCTCTCAAGGCCCAGAGCAGGGCCCTATTCTCTGTTTTTAGGGTTTAGGGTTTAGGGTTACTGTAGGGACACAGAGTAGGCCCTTATTCCTTTTCTGTAGGGTTCAGCTTCGCTTTTACCAATCCTCGAAACCAAAAAAGGGCACCCTTTCAATTCCTAGCTTGCTCTTAGCTCTAGCTGAAGCAGTCCTTAAGAACCCAAGACCTGTTTTGTTGCAGTTCACCTTATAGGATTCGCAGGCAACCTACAAAACGTAGGCTGAGGGTTCTTAAGTTTCTTAAGGTTGGGGTCTCACCTTCCTTAGAATCCCTTGAAGGCACAGGGACTATGAATCCGAAGCCCGAAGCCCGAAACCCTTAAAGTGTTTCGGGTTTAGGACTTAAACCCCAAACCCCGAACCCTAAGCCCTTGCAAGGTTCATCTTGTCCCCAAAGGCCCAGGGCTCAGGCCCAGTGCTAACGAACCGCTTGGCCCCCCTACCGGCGGGGTGCGCGCGCGTGGAGACGCAAGATGTTGCACTTCCGACTTGATGGTTCCAGGGAGTTTAGGGTTTAGGGTTTAGGGTTTAGGGAGTTTGGGGTTTAAAGTTTAACCCTATTAAGTTTTAGGGTTCAGGGCTTGATGGTTCCAGGGAGTTTGGGGTTTGCGGTTTGGGGTTGAGGCTTAGGATTCTATATCCCCCGAAGACGCTCTTAGAGCACCTACTTACGAAGTTCCCTCAGCCCCTAAGGTTTAAGGTTCAGAGCCTCCCAGTACCCCCCGTTAGCCTAGCAGGGCGTCTTACTGCTCGGATGTCTCAACAAGGGGGTTTAGGGGCCAGGGTTAAACACTAAACCCTCAACCCTCAACATCCAAAAGCCGAAGCTTGGTAATCCTTGGCCCCATGCGCAGGCGTACAGGAAAGCTAACCGATCGGACTTGTCGCTGATGATGATCGAGAAGCTCACGCATCAGCCCAAGCTCCTTCAGAGGTTTAGGGTTTAGGGTTCAGGGTTTAGGGTGTAGGTGTTAGGGTTTAGGGTTTAGGGTTTAGGGTTTAGGGTTTAGGGTTTGGGGTTTAGGGTTTAGGGTTTAGGGTTTAGGGAAGGCGAGGTGTTCCTTCAGTGGTCCCTTAGAAAACAATCTGGAGCTTCAATCCTCAGTCCTGAGTTTCCCTGAGCCCTAAAACCCCTTTGGGCTAGCAATGAGTACGGGTCGTTCTAGGTATATAGGCTTTGGATCTCCCACAACCATGGGCAGAGGCCCCCAAGTACAGCAGAATCGTCCGAAAAGGACCTCCCCGGTAACCCTCAGGAACCACTTCAAGGGTACTTTGGGGTTGACTACTGCACAAGGGAAATGTCATGGCCCTGTAGTATGGTCCCTTACCTCTGCAAATTGTTCTGAAGTATGAGGGCTTGGTTTTATGGGGTATATAAGGGCATATAGAACGGCTCCCCAAAGAAGGGCCCAGGCCCAGATAGCTATGATAATCCCGACTAAGGATCTGCTTCAAAAAGGGGGAACATCCCAAGGGCCATATAGAACAACCCTAAGAAAGAAACAAAACATGCCTTTCGGAGGCACAACGCTGTCGTGGAGCGTCGCTTCAAGGACGCCTCAAAGCGGTGGCCCACCGTTGGCCTTCCTTTCAGCGTTCTGTCTTTGCTGCCTTAGCCTGGAAGCAGCCCCTACCAAGCCCAGCATGAAAGCGTAAGTACCCCTTAATGGAGGGGTCTCCAGGGAGATCATGCCCCTTGAAGCTTATAATCCCCATACTAGGACCCAGGCCGAAATGATCAACTAGATTTTGGTCTAACTTCTCCGTGGTTGTTTGGATGATCGTGATATGGGGGAGGGGGGACGGGGGACGACCGGAATCTCAGCTGGCAACCTGAAGGCAAAAGAACCCTACTTGGCCCTAAAACTGTAGTCCCTTAGCCCGCGCTCTCCTGCCTAGAGCCCTCCAAACCGAAATCCTAAAGCGGGGTTTCCGAAATAAGCGGGACCATCTTGGGCCCATATTTCATATGATAAGGGAATATATGTGGCGGTCCATCATAGGGGTCTCTTATGTTCGTAAACTCCCAACTCATCCCACAATCCCTAAGCCACCCGCTGCCATGCTTTTAGGGTTTATGGTGTAGGGTTTAGGGTTTAGGGTTTGGGTTCACAGCTGCCGGCTTTCAAGGTCTCTCGGACCAGAGTAGGGCCCGTAATCGCTTTTTGTAGGGTTTTAGGTTCGCTTATGAATTTTATGCCCCTTTAACCACAAAAAGGGGCACCCCTTTTTGGGGACCAACCCAGGCTTAGAAACCCTGTAAAGTGAGCCCTAAACCCACCCTTGGCAGACTTGTGAGCTGGCTCGGAGAGATGTCTTCCTAGTCAGAATCCCCCCCACCCTAAGAAACACCCAAGCCAAGCCTCTAGAACCCAGAACGCCTTAAACCTTAAACCCTAAACCCTAAACACTAAACAAACCCTAAACCCTAAGCCCTAAACCCTAAACCCTAAGCTCTAAGCCCTAAACCCTAAGCCCTAAGCCCTCAACCCCAACGCCCAACACCCCGCAACCCAAGCCCAACACCGCTAGAGCCTGACGTCCTCCAAGCGGTGAACTGCAGCCTCGGACCCCGAAGGCCTTAAGACTCTTGCAACCCTGAACCCTGGCGGGTTTAGGGTTCAGGGGTTAGGCGTTAGGGGTTTAGGGTTTAGGGTTTAGGGCCCTACCGATTCTGTGTGCCATGGAGACAGCGGAGACGTCGGAGAGCAAGGTGAAGAGGCTGGGCTCGGCGATGGCGGACCGGCTCGCACAGGTGGAAGGAGCAACATGCTTTAGGTTTCTACCATTTGTGTAGGGTTTACAGGGTGTAGGGTTATAGGGTTTAAATAGGGTTTAGGGTTTAATTCGGGTTTAGGGTTTAATTAGGGTTTAGGGTTTCTGCTGTTTGTTTAAGTCCCCCCAGGTCCCTGTTCGGGGACTCAGGGTTTGTAGGGTTTGTAGGGTTTGTAGGGCTTATCTAAGGGTAGCTAGAAGGGCCCTAAAATGGTCCCTTACCCTCTTTAAAGGTTCTGAGGTAGGGGCCCTTGGGTGGTATAGGGTGTACATGGGGTATATAAAGGGGTCCCCGTTTAGCGGCCCATACTAAGGGACCATGTAACGACCCATAGATAGTTTTAATCCCTCTCCTCAAAAAAAAAAAAGGAGAACAGTATTCCTCCTTATAAGAGTAGTGCAGGGAGTATTTTCTTGTATTTTGAGTTTTTTTCTGGGGGGGGGGGGGGTTCTCAAGCAAATATTAGGTTTTCTACCGCATACGGTCCCTGGATGAAGGGCTTGGGGACTTGTTCACTCCGTGTTTTGGGTGGAACGCTTTTTTAAAGTCAGGGGCACCCTTCTTGGGGGTTTGCTGTAATGAGGTTCGTACACTTTTTGCGATACGGGTATGTTAGGTACCCTTATTCTGGGAAATAGGCCTAGAGAGCCCTAAAAAGGCCTACAACCCCAAAACCCACACCCGAAGCCCTTAGCACGCTGGAACCCTAAACCCCAAATCCTAAACCCCAAACCCCAAACCCTAAACCCCAAACCCTAAACCCCAAACCCTAAACTCCAAACCCCAAACCCTAAACCCCAAAACCCCAACACCCGAAATCCCAAACCCTAAACCCCAAACCCAAAACCCCAAACCCTAAACCCTACACCCTGGAGGAGCTCCTAACGACCTTTTCCGTCGATTTATGGATTCTGAAGCGCGGGTGCCCATCAGCGTGATGCTCATGGACAAAGGCGGAGAGGGCAATCTGAGGGAGCTGTGTGCCCTAAACCCTAAACCCTAAACCCTAAACCCTAAACCCTAAACCCTAAACCCTAAACCCTATACTTGTACAACTCGAGGGTTGAGGGTTTATTTATGGTTTCACTTGTTACCCTGCACTTGCAGAGACTAATTAACTGGGGCCTAAAGGGTTCCGGTAAACGAATGGCTAGGTTCGTGAAAGTGTAGGGTTAGTTGGGGAGTCGACCTTGAATACCTATCCAGACTAGAGGCACTCTTTTTGAAGGCCCCCCCGCTCCCTCCCCCCAGATCCAGAATAAGGTTCCCTGTTAAAGGCTCTAGCATTGGCCCCCCAAACCCATGAAGACATTCTATCCTGTGTGTATATATTTTATGTATATGTTGTGATTTCGTTTTCCTGTTTATCGTCGAGAATATCTTTTGTACATGATTTCGGTATATATATATATATATTTATATTTATTTATTTGTTTTTTGTTTGTTTATTTGTTTATTTGTTTATTGTGTATTTGTTTATTTGTTTATTTATTTATCTTCTTGTTTTTTTACATATATACATATATATACATATTTATTATTATTTATTTGATTATAGTTAAAATTTGGTATAGTATAGTATAATGTAATATAATATAATATATTGTAATATAATGTATTACAATATAATATAGTATAACATAGTACAATATTGTATCATATAGTATAACATAAGATAAGATAATATAATATAGTATGATAAGATGTGCGCTTGTCAGGACTCCGGAAGTCTGCGTTGCGGGCCGCGGGTGAAGGTGGTCGAGCGCTTGCCCGGGCCTTCGAGTGCCTCCAACTGGCGGCCGTCGCACACGAGGAGCGGTTTAGGGTTTAGGGTTTAGGGTTTGGGGTTTGGGGTTTGGGGTTTAGGGTTTTGTCCCTGACCCTAAACCCTAAAGAAACCCTAAAGCCTAAACCAGTATCCCGGAATCCCTGAGTTCGCAAGAGGATCTTGACGTGCAGCACCTGCCCCGGACCACGGTGCGCTCGAATCAGAAGAAGGATGCTGGCCATCACATCGGGGTGTCGCGAAACTGCGGTTTAGGGTTTAGGGTTTAGGGTTTGGGGTTTAGGGTTTAGGGTTTGGGGTTTAGGGTTTAGGGTTTAGGGTTTTCGCGGTTTGTGGGCCAGCGGCCAACCCTAACGCCATGCACTTAGACTCGGATTAGGATTAGGGTGTACGAAAATCTTGACTTTTCGGCCCTGAAAGTCCTCTGCACTAATCCTAAACCAGACCCTCCCGACCCCCACCTATTCTGAGAGTTTCCCGGCATGTTTCTGAGAATGTGGGGGGGCGGAGGTGGGGGAGGGTTGGGGGCCGTTGTCCAGTCATGGCCTCGTGGACCCTGTGTGTGATTTGGGCGAGGAGTTGCCCGAACGATCAGCGTTGCCATTCATCGCACCTGGAAGCAGCCCTATGCGGGTAGTTCTCTAAATTACGGTCCCTTGTTGGGGTCCGATATGGTCCCATAGATAGTACACCCGCATAATAGGACCCCTACAACGGGACCCTATTTCTTACAGGACTTCCCATGTGAGGTTTTCTAACGATTGTGTGGCGCTTCCTTTGGGGTCGTTTGGAAGAGCTTTGGATTCAAGGGGCCTTTTGGCATACTTCTACGGCACAACCGCCCCAAGCATTACAGCTTAGGGTTTAGGCTTTAGGGCAAAGTGTAGAGCTTAGCAAACCCTAATCCCTCAACCCCCGCCACCCATAAGTAAATGTTCTCTTGCTCGCGCAGGAGTTGCCCAGCGCGGTGGTGAGGGCTCAGAGGCTGCTTGAAGAGGAGGAGGCCGCAGAGGAGTGAGGGGCTGAAAGGGCTTAAAGAGCCTTGACGATTTGAACCCTAAAACAGTTTAAAGAGTAACATTTTGTTTTACTAAAAATAAGAGTGTAAAGGGTTCTCAAAACGGTTGAAGGGTTTAAAGGTTCAATGTTTAACAAAGCGGTTTAGGCCTTTTAATGGCTTGTAGGGTTAACGGTTCGGGCAATGATGTTCCGTGTGTGGGCCGCTTGTGACATCTGTTCCTCATGAAGCATCCCTAAACCCCAGACCCTAAACCCTATAAACCCTAAACCCTAAAACGAACAATGAGCCCTCCAATCCATCCTGATGTCAGACTTTTGTTCAGCGCGGCTGAGATCTTCGGCGCTTCTTAGGGTTTGTGCCCTAAACCCTAAACCCTAAACCCTAAACCCTAAACCCTAAACCCTAAACCCTAAACCCTAAACCCTAAACCCTAAACCCTAAACCCTAAACCCTATAAACCCTAAACCCTAAACCTCGCCTTCATTCCCAAAGCGCGGCCAATGCCCCTGTAGCCGGCGAGCTTCCTGAGCCTATAGGGTTTATAGGGTGTAGGAGCCAACCTACGTGCTGGGTTCCATGAGCCCTAAACCCTTAACACTAAACCCTTAACCCTTAACCCTTAACCCTAAACCCTAAACCCCAAACCCCAAACCCCAAACACTAACCGCAGGCGGCCAAGGCGGCCAAGGCAGCGACCGCAGCTGCCGAACCTGATTTCGAGAAGGCGCCGTCGACGCCGTCCGCTGCCTCCCTGGCACCCGCCGTGCAGCGCAACGTGCCTTAGTAGCCTTACTGGCTCAAAACTCAACTTTTCAACTTTTGGGCTTCTTATATGGTAGTTTATTCTGAAAGTTTAAGCTTTTATTTCCTTGGGTGTTGGGCCAGTAAGTAGCTGAATGAGCACCTTTACACATTTTAATTTAACCAAGAGGAGGCCCTTATTCCCTTTTTGTAGGGCTTAGGTTCCCTTAAGTTAGTAGCTGAACGAGTACACTTTGCACCTTTTTGAGGGATACGATAATACCCTATAGAACTGAAAGTGTACACTCTTTTTGGGGGCTTATGAACACAGCAACTAAGGTGAAGGGTGAGCTTGGGCATTTCTTCGCGAAGAAGACGCCAGGATCTTTGTTGAGTGGCGCATTCTTTTTGTTTTGCGTGTATACATCTTTGCGTGTTCTGAGTGTTGCGTTTTAACAACCCGGAAGCTGCAGACCTAATTATAGACCTTTATAATAGGTGCATCTCAAGGAACAAGTCAGGATGGGGAGATCTGCAGCGAAAGGCGACATGAACTTCACCACGGAGAGGATTTCTGAGAACCCGCCGATGTTCCGAGCAAAGTGCGACTTAGTATAAGAGCAGGAAACCTTTTAACCTTCTTTGGGGGCCCTATATGCCCTTTAATTATCCCACCCCTAAAACTAACAGCTCCTTAGTAGGGATTCTAATAGGAGGGGTATTCCGGTGAGTAGAAGGGGGGGAACATCCCAAATCGGGTTTAGGGTTTAGGGTTTAGGGTTTAGGGTTTAGGGTTTAGGGTTTAGGGTTTAGGGTTTAGGGTTTAGGGTAAAGGTTCACCTTGAGTTCCCCTAGGATACTGGACAACGAAGGCGAGATCTGGAGCCGTTTTTATGACAGCAAGGAGGCCCACTACAACAAGAAAGCCACCTGGAAGCTCAAATTTTGTTGAAGCTTTGCATTCAGGGATTTTAGGGTGTAGGGTTCGGGGTTTAGGGTTTAGGTTTTAGGGTTTAGGGTTCAGGGTTTAGGGTCTAGGGTTTAGGGTTTAGGGTTTAGGAGTTCAGGCCTCTCTAGGCGTTCGTAGTTGGTCTTGAGTAGGAAGCTCCCTGAAAGGGGATAGCGTTTAGGGCTTTGCATGTAGGAAATTAAGGTTTAGGGCTAAGGCGTTCTTAGTTGTTCTTGCGCAGGGGAAGTTTGGGATGAGGTTTAATGCCCCAGGTATGGTTAGGCGTTCGCGCTTTGCGACTCTGCGGATTTACAAGGATGTCCCATGAGGTAAACCCTAAATCCTAAACCGTTTGCCGGTTTTAGGGTTTGGGGTTTAGGGTTTAGGGTTTAGGGTTTTAACCAACAAAAAACAAGAGTACGCTCACCTTTTGACAAAAGAAGCAGGGGCTCAGGGGAGAAAGGATCCTTGAGAACCGGACGAGCCCCTGTCCACATCTGTCCGCCGCAACTACTTGTCAAAAAAACCTTGTCTCACTTAGCCAATAGTTGAACGTTGACCTTTTGGGTTTCCTTATTACTTAGTACGAAAACGTACAGTTTGACCCTTTTTCCCCCCTTGGCTATGGGAAAAGTAAGTTGTTGAGGCATAAAGTTTTCTCCAGGCACTGCTTTGAGGTTCGTGTGACCCTCCCCTTGAAGAAGACCCGACACCGGGAAATCCTAACCCTAAACCCTAAACCCTAAACCCCCAAACCCCAAACCCCAAACCCCAAACCCTAAACCCTAAACCCTAAACCCTAAACCCCAAACCCTAAACCCTAAACCCTAAACCTCAAGAAAGGCGGCTGAGCACGATGCAGCCCTGGTGGCCCTGGAGACACTCATGGAAGAGTCGGGCATAGGGGTCGCTTTGTGGAGTTTAGGGTTTTAGGGTTTTAGGGTTTTAGGGTTTTAGGGTTTTAGGGTTGAGGGTTTAGGGTTTAGGGTTTAGGGTTGTTGGGTTAGGGTTTTAGGGTTTCAGGGGTCTGGGTTTTCGGGTTTAGGGTTTAGGGTTGTGGGGTTAGGGTTTTAGGGTTTCAGGGGTTTAGCGGTGTTGGGGTTTAGTTTTTGGGGTTTAGGGCTTAGGTTTTTTTGGGCTGAGGGTTTTAGGGTTTTGGGGTTAGGGTTTAGGGTTGAGGGGTTTAGGCTAAAGGAGAGAACCTTACTAGGGGCCTTAGGGGTTATTTAGGGGTTATTGAGGGGCTACTTGGGTATTTTGGGTGGTAAAATGGGGGAATAAGATTAAGGGTCCCTGCTAGGGGTCCCTCCTTATACCCCTCAAGGGTTTTTTTGGGGTTTCCCAAACCCTAACCCTAAGGTTCAGGGGCTTAGGGGTGTAGGGTTTTAAAAAGGGGTTGAGGGGTTACCTCAAGCGGCACTGGAGGGGCGGACCTGTGAATCGCCGGTTTTAAAGCGTTTCGGGGTTGTAGGGGTAAGAGTTTTAGGGTTTAGGGGTTTAGGACTTAGGGTTTAGGGTTTAGGTTTTGTCGAGTCTAGGACCCAGAGGTAGGCCCTGGGTGTTTTAAGGGCTTGGGTTCCCTTCTTTAAGCCCCTTCAGACCAAACAGGGTACCACTTTCATTGCTATTTTACTTTGGGTCCAGGAGTTTGGGGGTTATAGAGTCTAGGACACAGAGTATGTAGGCCCCTGATTGGTTTTAGGGTTTGGGTTCCCTTATCTAAGTCCCTTTAAACCAAACAGGGTACCCCTTTCATTGCTAGGTTACTTTGGGTCCAGGAGTTTGAGATGGATCTAGAGAATCTGAAGACTTTTCGAGCGTTGTCGACACCAAGCGGCCGAATACAGGAGCCTAAAAAGCTATGCCCTTAGGTGAATCATGGGAGCCCTAATCCCATAAACCCTAGCCCTAAACCCGAAACCCGAAACCCTAAACCCTAAGCCCTAAACCCTAAACCCTAAACCCTAAACCCTAAACCCTAAACCCTAAACCCTAAACCCTAAACCCTAAACCCTAAGCCTGACTGCATGTCCAGGAACCCAACCCACCGCCCCTGAACCGTCGACGAAGCTGGACTTACTGGCTCAAAGCCCAACTTCTCAACTTTTGGGCTTCTTATAAGGTAGTACCCTAAACCCTAAACCCTAAACCCTAAACCCTAAACCCTAAACCCTGTTTATTCTGAAAGTTTAACCTTCTATTTCCTTGGGTTTAGGGCCAGCAAGTGGAAAGGCAGACGATGTCATGGACTACAAGGGACAACTCCTGGGCTTCCTCCAATCCGAAGGCTGGGAGACCAGGGGGGGGGGGGGGGGGGGTTAGGGGCTTAGGGCTTTAGGGCTTTAGGGCTTCAGGGCTTTAGGGGCTTTGGGCTTTCGGGGTTAGGGATTAAATTTAGGGTTTAGGGTTTAGGGTTTAGGGTTGTTTAGGCTTTAAGGTTTCCTCAGGTGTGGTCCTCCAATCCGAAGGCCGGGAAAACCAAGCGGGGGCTTCAGGGTTTATTGGTGAAGGTGTCCTGGGGTGGTTGAAAGAAATTTTAAAGGTTTTAAAGTTCGGTGGGCAATACTTTTCTCCCCCAAACCCTAAACCCTAAACCCTAAACCCTAAACCCTAAACCCGATCAAGCCCAGAGAAGCTCACATTTCTACAGGGCCCCCATCGGGACTTAGAGGCCCATTAAGCCACAGACCTGGAAGGGTTTTAGGGTTTAGGGTTTAGGGTTTAGGGTTTTAGGGTTTAGGGTTTAGGGTTTAGGGTTTAGGGTTTAGGGTAAGCCACAGACTTGGGAGGCAGTGGGTTTTGCAACCAGGGTTTTAGGGTTTTAGGGTTTTAGGGTTTTAGGGCTTTAGGGCTTTAGGGTTTTAGGGTTTTAGGGTTTTGGGGTTTTAGGGGTTTGAGGGTTTTAGGGTTTTAGGGTTTTAGGGTTTTAGGGTTTTAGGGTTTGAGGGTTTTAGGGTTTTAGGGTTTTAGGGTTTTTAGGGCTTTAGGGCTTTAGGGCTTTAGGGTTTTAGGGTTTGAGGGTTTTATGGTTTTAGGGTTTTAGGGCTTTAGGGTTTTAGGGGTTTGAGGGTTTTAGGGTTTTAGGGTTTTAGGGGTTTTAGGGTTTTAGGGTTTTAGGGTTTTAGGGTTTTAGGGTTTTAGGCTTCTGGTTGGAGGCAAGCGCGATCAGATCCAGTTCGAGCTGGAGCGCGTTGGCCAGGAGGAGACGCTGGACTGGAGGGCTAAGGCTCTGGCGTTTTTTGATGGGGTTTACCCAACACCCTAGACTTTCGACGCCTTACCCCCAAAAGCCCGTTAAAATATACCAAATTCATGCGTCACAGGTTCCTTATAAAATAGTATTATTTCGCCTTACCTAGAGTCCATGCTTAGCTTGTTTTCGGTGGCGGTCGCCTGCATACAAAAGCATCATCACAACGAGGGCCGTCAAAGTATATCAGTTAGGGTGCAGGCTTTGGGGTAGCTGTCAAGGCCTGTAGTTTTGGTTTTTATTTAGCCTGCGGTTTTTGGTAGAGGCTTCCAGGAAAGACAGGAGGAGAGCGGCTTAGGGTTTAGGGTTTAGGGTTTAGGCAGTTTTTTTGTTTTTTGCACCGGCCCAGGTCAGAAGAGAAGATCTTCCAGGCGAAGGTATGCTTGCCAGATGGCCGCTGCTTCGTTGGCGAGCCTTGCATCTGCTCGGCACCCCTTTGCTAGGTTTAGGGCTTAGGGTTTAGGGCTTAGGGATCTCCGGTCGTCTTGACGTTGTCCTCATCAACCCCATCAAGAAAAGGTACAGTCTAGCGGCCTATGTAATCTTAACGACTACTTCGATAAGGATTAGCAGCAATCTAGGCTCCTGAATTACTCTTTCAACAGGAAGGTTAAGGGTTAAGCTACACATGGAGCTTCAGTGTCCCTCACAACCCTAAGCCCTGCTTGAAGGCTCCAATGTAGTCCTTTTTTGGGGCTTCTAGTATACTACCCCAAAAAGGTACTACATAGGAGCCTTTGGGTAGGTGTTAGGGCAGCCCAAACCCTAAACCCTCAACCCTAAACCCTAAGCCCTAAACCCTAAACCCTAACTCTCACAAAGGAGCCGGAGTCTCGCACCGTGCACGGCTGCAGCGCCAAGACGCGCCGCGCTGCAGAGCAAAACGTCGCGCAGAAGGCACTGCTTCTGGGCTACAATAATAATAGCAATAACAATTATGTCTATTATTGTTTATTTTAGTTTATACTATCATTGGTACTATTACCTACTTCTGGGCGATAACAGGAGTGAGAATTAGGGTTTCTTCAGAATTTGAGGTGTTTGTTTTATATTGTTAAGTGAGATTTATGTGTGTGTGTGTGTTTTTTCTTCGGATTTGGGGTTGAGGGTTCATATTTATAGTGAGATTTAGGTTTTTTTGGAGTTTGAGGTCGAGGGTTCATAATTTTTTAAATGAGATTCAGTGTGTTTTAGGATTTGGGGTTGAGGGTTTATAAATTACAATGAGATTTTAGGGCTGTTTTAGGATTTGGGGTGGAGGGTTTGGGGCTCTAAACCTTGAACCCTAAACCACGGGGTTTAGGGTTTAGGGTTTAGGCTTTAGGGTTTAGGGTTTAGGGTTTAGGGGTTGATTTGGCTCCTGGGCTTCTGTGCGTTGATGAATGCAACCCAGGCGAGCACTGCAAAGCAATGGCAGCTCCAAGGCGGGTTTCGGGCTCACGTCTAGCCTGTCGGGCTTAGGGTTTCTAGGATGCCCAGTAGTACCCTTATTCCCTTTTGGGGGGTTTAGGTTCCCTTATAAACCCCTTTAAGCAAAAAAGGGCACCCTTTTTAAGCCTAGCTTACTGGGCAGCCTAGGTTTAGGCTCAGGGTAGGGTAGAAGCTTCAGCTTGCGAACCCACAAACCGAGTTTTGGTAGGCTACCCAAGAGTACTAGAAGGGTTTACAGCAGCAACCCGCGAAAAAACGAGGTTCTGGTGTGATTTTGGACTTTTGTGGACCTATCTCAGAGTGATTTCTTGGTCTGCTTGCATAGCCTTAGGCTCTGGGATCCCCTTCGATCTAAGGGTAGTTAGAGGGGGTTTCCGAAATTAGGGGTGCCTTATGGGTCCTTATTCTATGAGAATCCTACTACTCGTTGGGGGTCCCTTATTTCCACAAACCCCCATATGGGCCCTTAATATGGTCCCTTACCTCCTTTTCTGGGTTCTGAAGTATGGGCCCTTGGGTTGCACAGGGGTATATAGGGGGTGTAGAAGGGGTCCCCTTCTTGAGGGCCCATACTAAGGGGCCATGTAGCGAACCTAAGATTCAAACCCTACCCAGTCATCCGCCCTTTTTTTTTTGGGGGGGGGGTGGGGGGGGGGTTCAAGGGTTTTGGGGTTCAGGGTTCAGGCTGAAAGGCGCCAGCCGTTCTTCACGGTGGGTACGTAATGAATGCTTGGTTCGCGTAAGATGTCATAGGGACCATGAGCCTTGCCCAGACGAGAGGCCCCCCCTTTTTAGTTGTACCTGGTTCAGTTCCAGGGCTTGGGTACAACAGAAACCCGTGTACTTGGGACGACGGCCGGAAGACTGCCAATTTTTTGCCCATAAGCTACCCTTAAACACTTAACCCCAACAGTCTTGTTTTTTGGGCTCATGTGAAGCTGACAAGGTGTTGGGTTGGGATGTTCCCCCCCTATTCTAAGAGTCTTAATGGGGATTCGAATAATAGGGGGGGGACTATAAGCGGGAACATCCCAAGTTTGGGGGTTTAGGGTTTTGGGGGCTTAATAGGGATTCTAGTGCCCCCTATTATAATCCCCATTCAGGACTGCTAGTATAAGGGGGAACATCCCAACCTAAGCCCTTAAGGCTAGGTTGAGCCTAAACTGCAGAATGCTAGACCCTAAACCCTGTTGGGGGGGGGGGGCTGCTGTTCGGATCTCCCTTACGATCATGAATCATCCAGGACAGCGAATTTGCCCCCTTGCCTCGGCTGGCTGCTCGTGAGGTTGGGGGCGTGGGAAGGTTTTTGGGATTAGGGTTTAGGGTTTAGGGTTTAGGGTTTAGGGTTTAGCATTTAGGGGTTAGCATTTAGGGTTTAGCATTTAGGGTTTGGAGGTTTTGGGGACCATGAAGCCTTTTCAGCGGCCAGTTAGTGCGCAAGGGCTTTCATCGCGGTTCCTGTTACTTTTTGGGTTAGGGTTTAGGGTTTTTTTGGTGGGGTTATGAAGCTAAGGAACCACAGAAGGAAAGGAACGACGGTTTGAGGTCTGGGGTTCAGCTTCGGGTTCATTTTGGCAGGGGATGGCTGGATCCTGAATGTTCATGACAGAAGAGCATGCGCCTCAGGCTTACTTGTATACTGTGTCATATGATTATATACTATATGCTATATTTTACATACACTATATGTATATATATATATGTATATCTATATATATATATATATAGATGTATGTGCGGTTCTAGTTCTAGGTTGTTCTTGAAGCATGACCACGTCCTTCAGGTGCAGGTTC
Organism: Symbiodinium natans; assembly: GCA_905221605.1. Classification (NCBI taxonomy): domain Eukaryota; class Dinophyceae; order Suessiales; family Symbiodiniaceae; genus Symbiodinium; species Symbiodinium natans. The sequence continues at coordinate 95,587 of CAJNDS010002790.1, read as the reverse complement.
TTTGGCTGCCGTGCGCACCTACCGAGATGCCGTGCCTTCGACGCGTGGCGGTGGAAGGCGACGATTTTTTGGCCACCGCGGAATCGGTTTTGAACTGCAAGAACACGGTCTGCTACCCGCTGAATTGGCTGGGCAACCGTCCAAAGGGATTGTGCGTGTATGAAGCTCTGGACGCTTCTGAAAGTGCGACCTGGCTTCAAACTTCTTACCATAGCAACCCGAGCGTTGTAAGAATTAGACCTCGCATACCCCAACTAAGTTTGCGGCCTGTAAAGGAGTGTACCTACATACTCAAAATACCCCAAGTAGAGGCACGCTTCCGTCTAAAGGTTGTAATGCTGAGTCGCAGTTAGTCTAGGTGGTAAGTCTTGCCTTAGGCACCCAAAACCTACTTCCTGGCAGCTTCTCCGCTTGAAGAACCAACTACTGTATAGGATTCTGAGGTAGCCCTACCTAAAGAAAGCCCAAAACCTGGATTTGTGGGCTCTCATTCTAAAACCCCTTGTAGGATTCTTTGGCAACCTACCAAAAAAAGTAGGGTTTTGGGTTCTTAAGGCAAGGGCCACTGAACCCGAATGCTGAGGTGAATGACCGTGCCACAGCGCTGGCAGGAGTGGACGTCTTCGGTGACGCCTTCATGATGGACGCAAGCGCCCACTCTGCGGGTGCGGAGCTTGTGGACATCACCCTTCCGCGCTACGAGTTTTTGAAGGTGGGCATCCCCCGACCCCAAGCCCGACACTTAAGGAGCATAAGGAGGGACGCTGTAGAAGGGACCCTTAATCTTATTCCCTATATAACCCACAATATACCTTATATAGTCTCTATAAGTAGGCCCTAAACAGGCCCTTAAAGACCCCTAAGGTCCCTTATAAGGGTCCCCCCCCCGCCTTTAGTCCCTTGAAAAACCCGAAGCCCGAAACCCCGCCCTAGGCAAGGGTGCCGCGTTTCGTGCTCCGGGGTTTCGGATTGTCAACCCGAAACCCTAAACCCTGAACCCTGAGGGGTAAGAAGCCTCGAATCTTCCAGAGCCTTGTGCGTACCTTGGTGTTTAGGTTTTTTTCGGGTCTACTCGAATGGCCCTTAAAACCCTCTGAAAAAACATTCCTGAATATGACCCTCTTAAAGTCAATAAGGGAACATATGAAAAATGAAAAGCCCTTAGTCTACAGTTGGCTAGCATCTGTCAATATCGTACCATCACGGACACCAACACGGGACCTAAAGAGAAGGGGGGGGGGGGTGGTTGAGTATAGGTCCACCTTGATGCCTTTGTTCGACAGGGGTTTAGGGCTCATAGCCCTAAACCCTAATTAAGGTTCACCGCAATCAGCTTTCACCCGAAGCGCGAAGCCTCCGAAACCGACTTGGACCTTGCCCTCAGGAGTATAGGAAACCAGTTTAGGGGTTAGGGTTCGTTTTGCTGTTATTAGTGGGTGTGTACAAATACAAATATAAATATAAATATAACTTTTAAATTTCAATAAATATAAAAATGTATATATATATATGTATATGTGCTTCCCAACGAGTCTATGTCGGCTGTCCTTTTGAGGGTTGCGAGGCAGCACGGTACCCGAATCATCTATTCTACTAGTGTGGTTTTTGGGTTGGAATAAGTATATCTCTGTCACTATCCGTATGAAGTTTAGGGTTTAGAGTCTAGAGGGTGTAGGGGTTTACCAGCCACATAGAAGTCCTGAAGCCCTCAGGCCCCTTAGCCCCAGAGGGGGCCCCAACCGGAAACCCGGAACCCTAAACCCTAAAACCTAAACCCTGAACCCTGAACCCTAAACCTCCTCGAATGCTGTGCAGGCCGACCGGGCGGGATACCTCTCCGAGCCGGCTCCGGCCCTGCCCTGCGGTTGATCAAAGTTCTGGGTTAGGGAGGGAGGGGGTTTAGGGGGATTATTGGGTTTAGGGTTTAGGGTTTAGGGTTTAGGGTTTACGGTTCTTAAGGGAGGGGTGTTCAAGGGATTATTGTAACCCAAGGTTCCCTAATACTCCCCACTACTCCCTAAGGCTCCATAAGCTTTCCCAAGGTTCTGTATAGGGATCTACCCCCCAAACCCAGAGATGAACTCTGCAAGAGGGTTTAGGGTTTAGGGTTTAGGGTTTAGGGTTTAGTCTTTAGGCTTTAGGGTTTAGAGACCTCAGGGCTCGGGGAGTTTAGTACGCAGGTTGTAAGCACCGCCAGTTGGCCCTAAGTGGATCCGGGCTTTAGAATTTGTTTTTCCCCATTTCCCCGGGCCCTTGCAGGAAGCCCCAGAGTCTCTAAAGCCCCTTTCAGCCCCCTTCCCAAACCGTGCCCTAGCCCTATAAGCCCATTCTAAAAGCGCTAAGCACGAAAAAACAGAATCTAAACCGAAACCCTATGAACTGTAAACCCTAAGCCAAAACAAGTACCAAGGAACCATAGCCGCGGCATGCTGGTCTGCGGACACCCACAGCTGCCGCAAAAGTTTGCCACCGACTCATGGCTTGGCCTCAACCCCAGGCAGCTCGGAATGCGGCTTTAGGGTTTGGGGTTTAGGGTTTGGGGTTTAGGGTTTAGGGTTTAGGGTTTGGGGTTTAGGGTTTAGGGTTTGGGGTTTCGGGGGGAGCTTGTTTTTTTTGCGCGTCTAGGGGTTTAGGGCGTGGCCCCTCTCTCCCAAGACACCTGTACTAGGGTTTAGGGCTTCGGGTTAGCGCAGGCGGCGCGCCCTCTCTGATACCCTAAACCCTAAACCCTAAACCCTAAACCCTAAACCCTAAACCCTAAACCCTAAACCCTAAACCCTAAACCCTAAACCCTAAACTCTTTAGGGGTCTTCCTTAAGTTGCTGGTTCCGAAAGGTCGGGGTGCTTTTCTTTGGGGAACCCCTAAGCCCTAAACCCGAAACTGCTTCGAATTTTCAGTAGCTCGTAAGGCCCTGTGTAAGTTCCGCAGGACCCTGCTCAATGACGTCGCGCGCCGGCGGGGCCTGGCGCAACCACAAGCGCAGGCTTCTGTCGTCCAGGACGGCTGAAATCTGCGTGCGGATGTTTTGCAAGGGCCTAAGCCCTCCCTAACCCTAACCCAACCATGCATGGAGGTTCGGCTTGATACTAGGATGAGCGATTCAGCGATATAATATCTAGGACCCAGAGTAGGCCCCGTTCCCCTACAGGGTTTAGGGTTCATGGCTCCCGTAGGAGCCCTCCAAACCAAAAAGGATTAGGTTTAGGGTTTAGGGTTTATGGTTTAGGGTACCCTAGGTTGGGTCTAGATAAGTTAAAGGGCCCTCAATCCCCCAAAAGCTCCAGATACACCCTGGCTTCGCACTCTGGAGCTCTAGAACGGGGTTTAGGGTTTCGGGTTTAGGGTTTAGGGTTGAGGGCTTACAGGGCAAACGGTCTTCCGAAGGGGCTGTAGTTCCGATCGTGCAGGCTCGAAATCCCGGGGTGTAGGGTTTCGTGCTTAGAGTTTACGACCCGGGGTGTTAGGATGTCGAGGTTGGGAAAGACCCTGATTTAGGGTCTAGGGCTTGGGGTTCCAGACCCTGAATTTAGGGCTTTTCGTGCTTAAGACCCGGAATAAAAACCGAAACCCTAAACCCTAAACCCTAAACCCTAAACCCTAAACCCTAAACCCTAAACCCTAAACCCTAAACCCTAAACCCTAAACCCTAAACCTAAACCCTAGCCCTAAACCCTAAACCCCGAAGCCTCTAAAGCTGGAGGCCACCAATGGCCAGACCTGGTACCGAGGGGTCGTCTCCCTCCCTGAGTTGGACTTCCAGGTGGGCTTAGGGCTTAGGGCTTAGGGCTTAGGGCTTAGGGCTTAGGGTTTAGGGTTTAGGGTTTAGGGTTTAGGGTTTAGGGTTTAGGGTTTAGGGTTAGGGTTTAGGGTTTAGGGCCGTTTAGGGTTCAGGTTTTTGAGGGTATTTAGGGCCTGAGGGTATCTATGGCTTGAGGGTATTTAGTATTGAGGGTATGGAGGGTATTTAGGGTTTGAGGGTATTTAGGGTTTGAGGGTGTTGAGGGCATTAAATTAGGGTTTGGGGGTATTAAGGATATTGAGGGCATTGAGGGGTTTGAGGGCTTAGGCTTGATCCTCCAGATAGGGTTTTGGGATGGCAGTCACCGACCCTAGCTCAAATCTTACACACTCGGGTTGACGGAGTATTAGAAGGCGTCTCAGGCAACCTAAACCCTAAACCTGAAACCTAAACCCTAAACCGCTCTTCGGGGATTTGCGCTATCGGCTTTCTGGCTTCACACGTTCAAGCAGCTACCCAAACAACTCGATAGGGTCTACGGTTTAGGGATTTAGGGTCTGTAGGGTTTAGATGTTTAGGGTTTAGGATTTAGGGACTGTAGGGTTTAAGGGTACATAAACAACACTAAACGGCGGGGGAGGGGTCGGGCGGCTGTGTGGGCTGTTGTAAGTCAGGGTCCCTGCTTTGGGAGGAAGCCCCTGATCCCGAAACCCCACGCCCAAAACCCTACACCTAAACCCTAAACCCTAAACCCTAAACCCTAAACCCCAAACTCTCTCTAGAACCCCTAGCCCGAGCCTTGAACACTAAACCCTGACCCCCACACGCTGGACCCCTAAACCCCTCAAACCGAAACCCCAAAACCCCCGAAACCCCATTTCCCTAAATCCCTAAACCCCCAAACCCAAACCCAAAACCCCCTTAAACCCTATATAAACCCCTGAACCCCAAACCCCCTAAACCCTAAACCCCCGAACCCCAAACCCCCAAACCCCCAAACCCCCAAACCCCCTCTGGGACCCATAAACTCTAAACCCTAAACCCTAAACCCTAAACCTTAAACCCTAAACCCTAAACCCTAAACCCTAAGCCCTAAACCCTAAACCCTAAACCCTAAACTCTAAACCTGCAGCCAGGATGAGGGTGCCTTGGCCACGAGCAAGGCCGAGACGCAGCAGGATGCAGCCCTGAGGATGCTTCACAGGCCTCTCTAGGGTTTAGGGTTTAGGGTTTAGGGTTTAGGGTTTAGGGTTTAGGGTTTAGGGTTTAGAGTTCAGGGTTTAGGGTGTTTGGGGTTTAGGGTTTAGGGGTTGGGGATTTAGGGGTTGGGGTTTTGGGGTTGGGGGGCTGCGGGTTTCGGGTTTCGGGTTTAAGGTGTTTGGGGTTTGGGGTTCAGGGTGTAATTCGGGTTTAGCGCTTTAAGTGTTTCTTTTTTGTTTCTCTGGGCTTCTTGCGCGTAGCTGGGGGTGCTCGTTGGGTTTAGGGGCTTCCCAGGAGACCGGAGCTTCACTCACAAATGGGGGGGTGTTGCAAGAGCCGCTAATAGAGCAGAGTGGTTGCATCATGGTAGTTTAGGGCTTAGGGTTAGGGGTTTTGGGTTTAGGGTTCAGGGTCTAGGGTCTAGGGTTAAGGGCTTACATGAAGCTCCTTAGCAGGAACCCTGAGAATCGTGGGTGTGTAGGGCTTGGCTGGATATAGATCTCTGCACGTGTTTTAGAGGTCTTTTAGGGCTTATAGGTTGGGATGTTCCCTCTTCTTGACAAACTATAGTCCCGATGAAAGACTGTTCGTATAAGGGGGGAACATCCCAATTTCTAGGGCTCGTGACATTGTAGGGTTGGTAGGGTTTAGGGTGCAGGCTTCGGGGCTTAGGATTACGGACGATAGTGAAAATCTCGGCTTTGCGGAGCTTATAGTGTTTAATCGTAGGTTTCAGGCGCCTAGGGCTGAGAGCGTCTCCAGTGAGATCGGGAGATTTGAGGGTTCTGGCTGCATGGGCGCGGTGGAAGGGAGGCGTTACCCTAAATAATAGGGGCCGCCTTGCAGTAAGGACCCCAAAAGGGACCACATCTTAGAGAAGGAGTTTTTTACTGAGTGTAGTTTGGGCACAGGGCGGAGAGGCTACCTCGCGTGCCCTATCGCGACGTACCGGGGGGTGCAAGCGCTCCTCGAGGGGCAAACTCTTGAAGCCTAAACCCTTAAGCTCCTAGACCCCGAAGCCTTTAATCTTGGGACGTTCCCCCTTATACTCACCGTCCTTAGTAGGGGAAATAATAAGGAGTACTATAATCCCCATTAAGGGGGTCACAGGTACCTGAAAAACCTGGTGACTTGGAGGTTCGGACGCTGTTTTCACGTGGGTTTTAGCCGCTCAAGCACAGTCTGCATGTACATTTTTCAGGAACGCGAGAATTAGGTTAGGATGTCCCACAGCAAGAAACACTGTAAAAAGCCGATGGTTTTTGATCTTTTATCTTGTGAACCTACAAAAATCTCAAATATGTCACACAGAAGTACACATCACTCCTTTCAGTTCGGGCGTTCTTGTGAAAGGACGCAATGGCGGCAAACAAGCACATAAAACAATCGTTTTTACGATGTTTTACGACATGGGTCAGTTTTGGCATGTTTTTTTTTTTTTTGCTGCTTCTCGTTCGCATAAGCCTTGCGACAGTGCGTCTTGTTACAGCAACTTCAAACGTCCTGGCGCAGCATTTTCGTGTAGAGGAGACAAACGCTGTAAATACCGGTGTTTTCGGCATGGATAGAGTAACATGGTCGTACCCCAAAAAAATCAAACCTGTCCAAAAGTTCACGAAGCAACCAGGTTTTTTAGGAACCTGCTTCCATCAAGGACTGCTAGTATAAAGGGGAACATCCCAATTCAAGCCCTTAAGCCCGAAAACCCCTAAACCCATAAACCCCTGAGCCCAGAACCCCAGCCAAATTTCACGAGGCTACAGCGGCATGACGAAGCCAGGGGCGCAACGCCGCTCCACTGACCTGACGAGTGAAATTGCTTCTTTCAGGGTTTAGGGTTTAGGGTTTAGGGTTTAGGGCTTAGGGCTTAGGGTCTAGGGTTTAGGGTTTAGGGCGCCCCAAACCCCAAAGCAGTTAGTAGGTTGTGACTTACAAGTCGTGCGATAAACGACCCCAACTGGGGTTTCGTAGCCGCACTCAAAGCTGACAAAACCCTAAACCCTAAACCCTAAACCCTAAACCCTAAACCCTAAACCCTAAACCCTAAACCCTAACCCCTAAACCCTAAACCCTACTTAGAGAAGCTCTGGGTGCTCTCACTAGTTATGTGGGTTATGCATGCTACTTAAACAGCTGCCAAAGGATTGCTAACTAGCTGTCCCGACATGAAAACACGGTTTAGGGTTTAGGGTTTAGGGTTTAGGGTTTAGGGTTTCCTTCCAGACGTGAGACTTCAATCATTCGAGTAATCGAAAACCATTCAAGAACATTGCAAGGAGAAATACGTTCAGGCTTGTTTTCCATATTTACCCACTTAGAGATTTTTTACATGCCAGAAGGTTTCCCAGGAAGCCCCACAGTCAGTGTTGTCTGGGGAAACCCTGCAAACGCGTCAAAGCCTATTCACCCTGTAAACCCTGTGCACTGTAAAGCCCTACAAATTACAAACACCCCCCATAACTAAACACTCCTCAAAACCTGCAACAAGCCCTATAAACCCCTATCAAGTCCCCCAAATATCCTGTAAAAACCGCTCCAAACCCTTAACTCTAAACACTAAACCCTCTGCCCTCTAAACCCTAAACCCATCTAAACCCTAAAACCTCTACCCTCTAAACCCTAAACCCTAGATCTCTCAACGCTTCGGATCTCCCCTGCAAGCCACGCCACCGAGGTGGGAACATCCGCTGGTGAAATCTGGGCTGGCCCTGGCGGTTCGAGGTTCTGCTTGGGGTTCAGGGCTTGAGGTGTCTGGGGTTTAGGGGTAGGACTTAGGAGTTTTAGGGTTTAGGGGTTTAGGGTTTCGGGGTTTAGGGTTTGGGGGTTTAGGGGTTCGGGGTTTCGGGATTTTTGCGTTTGGGGGCTTAGGGATTGGAGGTCTTGGGGTTGTGGGATGCCGGGTTTGGGAGGCTAGGACTTGGGAGGTTGGGACTTCAGCTATGCTAAAGGTACATGAAGTCGCAGTTATGGTTAGGGTTTGGAGTTTAGTGTCGAGGTTTTGGTTTTAGGCAGGGTCCCCCTGCCCTAAACCCTAAACCCTAAACCCTGAACCCTAAACCCTAAACCCTAATTAAACCCTAAACCCTAAACCCCTGAACCCTAAAGTTCATGGCTTTTTGTGCACGATGTCGGCTGTAGAGTTGAGCTGGGGTGCCTGCAACTGGTGCCCTACAAGGACTGACGTAGACCGCGTGCAGGGGCGGGCAGAATAGGAATAGATGAATAGCCCTAGTCCACGCTATATCCCCCTTGGGAGTTTTTCTTATTTTTGCTCATGTAAAACCCAAGAGGATATCAAAAATAGTATTTTTATTAAGGTTCTAAGAGCAGGGGGAAGCTCTTTGTCTTCCTTGACGTAGGTGTGCTTTAGCGTCTGGGTAGTTCTCTAAGTCATCATCGGCAGCCCTCAAACTGCAAACCCCCCGAAAAGACCCTAATCCATAAAACTTCCCATTCAAAAGTGTAGGGCTTCACTGACAAGAGCCACAGAGCAAATGATGGCATAAGCTTCGATGGTACCGATGTGCTGGTGCTTAGATGCCCACTTGTCACCAGTACCCTTGTCCCACTTTCTTCGGATGTTCCCGCAAAAGCACAAGCCCCATTAAATCCAGGGAGCCATGAACCATGCTTATATTCCCTCAAATTCCCTCTATGGTCCTTAGCCTTTTTGGTTTTATTGGTTGTTTTTGAACATGGCAGCAAAACCTTTCTTCATAGCTACCCTTCTGAGTGTAGCCAAGTTCCCTATAGAATCCTTGTAAAAGCCATGAAAACTCAATCCTAAACCCCAGTAATCACCAAACCCTCTTAGATTATGTGGCTCCTGGGCATCCTCGGGTGCGTAGGGAGTTGGGAGTTTATGGCTTAAGGGTCCCAGGGTTTAGGGTCTGGGGTTTAGGGTTTAGGGTTTAGGGTTTAGGGTTTAGGGATAAGTTGAGAGAACTTTCAACTTGGGGTGGGCTTCGGGTCTCCTGCGCAGAAGGGCACTAAGGGGTTCGAGGGCTCAACCCAGAGTTTAAGGCCGAGTCATGCGGGTTGGGGCTTATCAGTTTTAGGGTTCAGGGTTGAGGTTTTAGAGGGTTTAGGGTTGAGGTTTTCGAGGGTTTAGGGTTTAGGGTTTAGGGTCGAGGCTTTAGCGTATTTGATTTAGTGTCCTGAGTACCAACCCTACACCCTTGGCACCCTGCCATGTAGCTTGCCACAAACCCAAGCCCAATTATGCCGAGATGTCCTAGCTGTGCACGAACCCTAAACCCTAAACCCTAAACCCTAAACCCTAAACCCTAAAGTCTTTGCTGAGGGCTCGCTACCAACACTTGAGAGCCCGAAGCCGTCCGAGCTTCGCGAGCGACCTGAGAGCACTGAACGTGCAGCCCAGGTAAAGCTGGGGCTGCTGGACGCTCCAAGGCAAGGTAAGGCCCACACTGGCCGTCAAGGCGGTCGAGCCTTTGAGTGTCAAAGGTAAAGACCCTAAACCCAAGACCTTTTGCTGGTGCAACCTGGCCCCCCCCAAGGACCGTTGCTGGTGCAACCTGCCCCCCCCCGTTTCTCGTGCAACCTGGCCCCCACCAAGGACTTGCTGGTGCAACCCGGGCCCCCCTCAAGGACCGTTGCCGGGCTCAGACCGCCCTCTGAGCCTTTTTCAAACCATTTCTTGGCTTGCTTCTCCCCGACCGTTTCGAGCCTTTTAGGCTTCCCAGACCATTTTTGAGCCTTTTTGGGCTCCTCCTGAGACCATTCCTGAGCCTTTTCTGGGCTCCTTCCGAACCATTTCTGGGTTTTTTGGCTCCTCCCGGACCATTTCTGAGTTTTTCTTTGAGCTTATTCCAGGCTATTTTCTGAGCCTTTCTATGCTTCTCCCAGGCCAGATTTTTGAACTTTTTGGGCTCTCCAATCCTTTTGTGTTCACAACAAAGCTTCTCCAAGCCCCCCAATGAGGGGGACCCAGGATTGGCCTGGACCCACAATGAAAATGCGAATCTTTAGTACTGAAATCGCTGGTTCTGGGAGTTTCCCGGAAGCCCTAGCAGGCCCACACAAAGGCTTGCAGTAACCTCCAGAGGCATGGGAGGCGAGAGTCGTATCGGGACGCTGGCCCGGTCTACCCCTTCGGAAACCCAAACCAATCAGCCACCCCCACGACCTTTTCACAGCCTAGTCTTGGTCAAGGGAGAGTCGTGTCGGGACGCTGGCCCGATCGAGGGGCAGCGCTACCCCTTCGCTAACCCAAACCAATCAGCCACCCCCACGACCTTTTCACAGCCTAGTCTTGATCAAGGGAGAGTCGTATCGGGACGCTGGCCCGATCGAGGGGCAGCGCTAACCCCACCTGCTTTGCGTCGATGGTTTCCGTGCTGGCAAGGGATGCCAAACGTCGAAGGGCAACGGTACCCCTACGGTAACCCAAACCAATGGGCCACCCCCACGACCTTCTCACAGCCTAGTCTTGGTCCAGGGAGAGTCGTATCGGGACGCTGGCCCGGTCGAGGGGCAGCGCTACCCCTTCGGTAACCCAAACTGTTTTGTGTCGATGGTTTCCGTGCTGGCAAACGAGGGTCGCAGACAAGGGATGCCAAACGCCCTCAAAGAAGCACATCGTGACTCTGGCCCGGGAGCAACGGTACCCCTACGGTAACCCAAACCAATCTGTGAGATACATGCCAGACGCCTTCCGTGAAGGCAGATGAGGGATGCCAAACGCCTTCAAACAAGCCCGTCCCGACTTTGATGATGAAGGGCTATCCCCCCGACCTTTCACAGCCTAGGGGCAGCGTTTTCCACAACTTCACCTCTTTGCAGCCTTGCCCCAGCGAGGCTCAGATCGGGACGGTGCAGAAACAGCGTGCGCAGGGACACAGCATGCCCCGCTGGAAAAAGCGAAAACAAGACTTTAGGAACTAAACCCTAAAATAGATATGCCGGGTGGCTTGGGGTGGGCTTACCGCCACGCGATGTTGCGAGCGACCCGGGCAGAGGGGCCGGTTATAAAAAAAAAAATAAGGTGAGGCCCCGGAGCCTAGCGAGCAACCCAGAACGTAACACACCCTAAACCCTAAACCCTAAACCCTGAACGCTAGGCATGGCGCGCTCGAGCAGAAAGCCTTTGCCACCAGGCGCAAAGGCAGCCTGGGCAGAGTCATTGCTGGGCTTTCAACTCTTTCTGGGTAGGCCCCTGGGGAGTTGTAGGTTGGGTTTTGGGTTTAGGGTTTAGGGTTAAGGGTTTAGGGTTTAGGGTTTAGGGTTTAGGGTCTAGGGTCTAGGGTCTAGGGTTTAGGGCTTTTCTAGGTAGGCCTTTGGGATATATTATATTTTCCCTTATTGGGTGGAAGAGGACCAAATTCAGGAAGCGGCGCGAAGTGACAAAGATCACTACTGTCATATATGGTGGAGGTCCTAGCTCTGACTTACTGGCTCAAAACCCAACTTTTCAACTTTTGGGCTTCTTATAAGGTAGTTTATTCTGAAAGTTTAAACTTTTATTTCCTTGGGTTTTGGGCCACTAAGTTGAAGCGTATGAGGATGGCTTCTTTTCTTCTTCATGAATGGTCTGTTTCGGCGCAGGCTCTCTTTACTCTTGGACGTCACGGCCGTGCTTTCTCCTCTTGTTGTGCTCGGTACCCCCCCCAAAAGAGAGAGAGAGAGAGAGAGAGGAAAAAACAAAAACAACAAAACCCCCCCCCCTCCCCCCCTAAAACCTAAACCCTAAACCCTAAACCATAAACATGCCGCAGCCCTGAATCCCTGCCCCCTGAACCCTAAACCCTAAACCTTAAACCATTTACCCTAAACCCTAAAGCCTAAACCCTAAACCCCAAACCCCAAACCCTACACCCAAACACCGTTGAGCATTTAGAGTCGATTCTTTAGGTCTTCAGCAGGGGGCTGTGGGCTTTGGCTTCGGAGGTTCAAGCTCCTGCTTAGGGAGGATTCCTGCAACCGCAAACGCTAAACCCCAAACCCTAAACCCGAATCCCCTAAACCCCTACACCATAAACCCCTCCTTTGTGACCAATGAGGTGGGCCAGGGGTGGCGGGGGCGGTTCCGATAATCATGAATATCGCCCTACCGTGAAAGGTGACCTGCAGCTACCAAATCACCCTGGCACCCTGGCCGCATCTGGAAGTTGCCGCCCTCAACCCTACCCCCTAAACCCCAAAACCCTAAACCCTGAACCCCGAAACCCTACACCATACGCTGAGGGGTTGGGGAGTTGGTCTTACAGTTTGGGTTTTGGCAGGTATTAGGCACAACTGTTGAAACTTTAAGCTGGGGCTATCAATAGGATTTCCTTTTTGGGGGGTGGCCAATTTGTTGCATGTTTGCCGAACCCACCAAGAAGTCAATCTCCAAAAAGGGGTTGGTTACTTTCCAGAGTATTAGTCCATGTGTCCGAAGCAGCCCAAAGTATTGGAGTTTCTGGGGTTTAGGGTTTCTGGGGTTTCTGAGATTTAGCGTTTTTTTGTTTTTTTTGTCCGAGGTTTAGGGTTTAGAGGGTTAACGTTTCTGGGGTTTCTGGGCTGGGGTTTCGGGTTTTATTGTGTCTGGAGTTTCTGAGGTTTAGCGGTTCTGCGGTCGGTTTAGGGTTTAGGGGGTGGGGCATGTTCCCCCTCATACTAACAGCCCCCCATAGGTTTTTTTTCGGGGGTACTGGGTTTAGGGGGTTACCCTTAGGCTCAAAATAGCCCAGAAACCTTAAGTAATATGTCCTTTGGGCCCAAACACCCGTAAATAAGAGTCCTTAAGTCCTTGCAGCCTGGGGGTTTTCGTGTGGGGTTTCCGGGGGGTTTCTGGGGTTTAGGGTTTAGGGTTTAGGATTTAGGGTTTAGGGTTTAGGGTTTAGGGTAAACCCTAAACTTGGGATGTTCCCCTTATACTAGCAGTCCTTAACCAGGATTATAGTGCCCCCTACTGTAGTCCGTTTTGAGGAGCTGTTGGTATAGGGGGGAACATCCCAACCCATAAGCCCTAAACCCTAAGCCCGAAGCCCTAAACCCTAAACCCTAATCCCTAAACCCTAAACCCATAATATAATATACTTACTGAGCTAACGTAAACCCGGGTTTCCGGCAGTTTCTGGGGTGTCGCACAGGTCGCCGAGGCCGAGGATGGCAATGCTTCTATTGAGCTCCCGCCGGGAGCCTCGGAGGGTGGCCAGCCCACTTAAAGTAGGGTTTAGGGTTTAGGGTTTAGGGTTTAGGGTTTAGGGTTTAGGGTTTAGGGTTTAGGGTTTAGGGTTTAGGGTTTAGGGTTTAGGGTTTAGGGTTTAGGGTTTAGGGTTCCAAACTCCAGCGAAGCCCACAAACAGAATCCCAATCCCAACTCCGCTTCACTCTAAGGGCAGTTGCGTGATCCCTTAACATGGTCCCTTACCTTCTTTGAAGGGTTCTGGAGTATGGGCTGAAATCTGAGAGGATCTATAAGGGGTGCATAAATTGTTCCCCGTTTAAGCAGATCCTAAACCCTAAACCCCAAACCCCAAACCCTAAACCCTAAACTCTAAACCCTAAACCCGAAGTGGCCCACAGTAAGGGACTATATGTAGCTACCCTTAGACTCACCACAAGCCGAGGCTTGAAGGGCATCAGCGCTTGAGCGCCCTCGTGGGCGGCAACATCATGCATCCCATCCTCGAGGACCAAGGGTTTAGGGTTTAGGGTCTAGGGTTTGGGGTTTAGGGTTTAGGGTTTGGGGTTCAGAGTTTAGGGTTTGGGGTTCAGGGTTTAGGGCTTAGGGTTTAGGGTTTAGGGGTTGTGTAGTTTCTTGGGTCTTAGGGCCTCCCTTCAAGGGTCTAGGGTTTAGGGTTTGGGTTTGTCTGCGCGTTAAACTCCGTCCATCCCTACCCCTAAAACTCTCTCCCCTCCCCTAGACCCTATCTCAAAACCCCATACCCCAAACCCCCAGCCCTAAGCCCTAAACCCCCAGCCCTAAGCCCTAAACCCTAAACCTCAAAACATAAACCGGGCTTCGGGGTGCGGACTGCGGGCCTTAGGGAGCTGAGCCTTGGATTTGGACTAGGGCCTTGGGTTTAGGGTTTAGGGTTTAGGGTTTAGGGTTTACGGCCTTGGGTTTAGGGTTTAGGGTGTAGGGTTTAGGGTTTTGGGTTTAGGGTTTAGGGTTTAGGGGGCTTGGGCCTATAGGGTTGACGGTTTAGGGGGCCTTCGGGGTGTAAGGTGTTGGGTCTTTTTGTTTTAGAGATTAGGTTTCAGGATCTAGGGCTAGGGGCTTAGGTCTTGGGACTTTGGGGGTTAGGGTGGCGGGTTTAGGGGTCTATTGCTTTAAGGTTCTCATTGTGGGGCTTGCGGGACTTTTGGGTGCTATCATGCAGGGTTATAGGGCTTTGGGGGGCTTCTTTGTCCAGGGTGTGAGTTGAGGGCATGAGGCTTAGGGTTCGAGGCGTAGGGTTTAGGGTTTAGGGTTTAGGGTTTAGGGTTTAGGGTTTAGGGTTTAGGGTTTAGGGTTCGAGGCGTAGGGTTGATCAGGACCTCTTCCAGCGCTTGACCCCTGGTGCGGAGGCTCCTTGGCAACAGCTTGCGGTCACCCTAAACCCTAAACCCTAGACCCTAAACCCTAAACTGCCCTAAACCCTAAGCCGTAAGCTCTAAACCCTAAACCCTAGGCCCTAAACCCTAAACCCTAAAGCCTAATCCCTAATCCCTAAACCCTAAAACCAAAACCCTAAACCCTAAACCCTAAGCCCTAAGCCGCAAGCCCTAAACCCTAAACCAAAACCCTGAACCCTAAACCCTAGACCCTAGACCCTAAAACCCTAAACGCTACACCCGAAACATTCTCTATGTGACGGTCCCTTCTGCCTTCTGTGTTGCCTGTTTGTGTTCGGCCCACGAACAGAGCCTCGGAGACGTGCTCCCCGCTTTGACGACAGTGACGTTCAAAAGAACATATCTACCCTCGTAAACTTATGGAGTTTAGGGTTTAGGGTTTAGGGTTTAGGGTTCAGGGTTTAGGGTTCAGTTTCGGGTTCTTAAAGGAGGGGGTTCAGGGGGACAAGCAACCCAAGGTTCCCCAATACTCCCCACTACTCCCTGCTCCCGAAGCTTGCCAACCAATCCCGACAAAAACAGAGTGCCCTTACTATAATAAGGTTGCTGGGGTTCTGGGGGTTAGCCTCAAAAGCTGGTACGGATTTTGAGGTTCCTAAAATGAATATTCTGGCGTTTTGCGGTATAAGAGGTACCCCATTTTTTAGGGACTACTCTGTAATTGTCTCACTGTCACTATAGTAGAACCCTAAACCCTAAACCCTAAACCCTAAACCCTAAAAAAGAAAGAGGCCCATGGATGCTGGGTCCTCGAGTTTTGTAGGGTTGCCTGTTCCTAGATTCCCCCTGTACATACCCCTTCTCAAGGAGAGGTCCTGTAGAAGCCCGAAATCCGCAAGGGCGGCCTTTTCAACTCCCCCAGCTCTGCGCCCTTGCAAGCCCGTGAGGCCATAACCACGCAGACGCCATGTCAGTATCCCGGCTTAGGCTTGAGGGCTTAGGGTTTCGGGTTTCAGGTTTAGGGCTTAGGCTAGGGCTTTTCCCAGGATTTAGGGACCTGAGGGGGGGTTCTCCGGCTAGTTTCGGGTTTCGGGTTTAGGGTAAGGGTTGGTAGGCTCTTGGGAGGCTTTGGCGGAGCCGGGGGTCTCTTGACTGCTGTTGGTCTTCTTGCGCACCCCAACATTGGAGGGTTTCAAGCCTTTCGGCAGGATTAGCGGGGCTTGGGGCTTTAAGCTCGAAGCTCCCAAGAACTTGTGGCAGATCGCCCTCAAAAAGTCCCAAGCCTTAAGCCCTGCAAGCCCACAAAAAACCCTACTTATAGAGCTGGGAACGTCTACCAACCGTATTCCCTTATGATCCCTAGTTAGACGATAATAAGTTAGAGGATGCCTCGCCTATTTAGGAATATGGCACCACCCACCACCCGCCCTGGGATATAATCCATTTTATGACCTCAGCCCGAATACTAGGATAAACTTTATTAAGGTCCCAGCCGCAAATCCCATCTCAGAAAGAATGCGTACAACTTCATGAGAACCCCAATAAGGTTAACCCCTAAACCCTAAGCCCTAAACCCCTAAACCCCTAAACCCCTAACCCCTAAACCCCTAACCCTAAATCCTAACTATCTGAGTGCCATACGCCTAGTATTTCCGGCCCGGCCACCGAACACCCCAACCATTCCTACTTTAGGGTTTAGGATTTAGGGTTTAGGGTTTAGGGTTTAGGGCCCAACCCTTGGAAAACCCTTTTGGCATGTTTCGCCTGTTTTTGTTTGTAAGAGTGTTTGGAGAAGGGAATGCCGCAGTTGTTTTCCGGGACGGGTTGAGGCAGAGCCACAGAAAGCCTTAGCCACGGAAAGCCTTGAGTAACATCGGTGGAACATGACATCATCACATGATGCTTGGCATTGTCAAGTCAATATCTCGTTTTGCGAATAGAAATTGTAAAAAATATGGCAAGGGAATTGTTGGGGAAAAATCATGTTTTCGAGGTTTCGAAGCATGAGAGAGCAGGCTGAAGAAACATGATTTAAAGCAGCATGCACCTGGAAAAAAGCTGCGTTATTTATAACTTGCAACTCTAGGGCTTGGGCTGTCGCAGGTCGATAAACAGTCCACCTTCAAGTTTTTCGCGGGTGCACTTGAGGAAACAAGGGCTGTCCGGTGTCCTCAGTCGCTTCTGCTCAACTTCTGCTCTTTCGCCTTCATCCCTTTTCGCTCCCATGGCGCGCGTGGTCCTCGACTTCGGGACGGGCGCTGTCACAGCACTTGTGCGGGAACAGGTGTGGCAATGTTCGCTTCGAAGGGGTAGAGAGGGCGCCAGGCAGCAAACGAAAAACATCTGGCTTGCGCAGCTCCAGAACTCCTTGTGTGACTTACGCAGCAAGACTACGGAGGAGGCATGGGCGGCTTACCAGCAGCAATTGTTACTTCTCTAGTCTTAGTACACTTTTAGTTGCTCCGCTTGCAAGCTGGTTCTTGTCTCGGCCTCAGGTCCAAGGCCTTTGCCGCCAGTTCGCAGCTGCTGCAGTGGGCGGACCCCCGCAGACCATCATTGCTGCGTTCTCGGGAAACCGCCTGGACCGCGCAGACAGCCAGCTGCACAAGGGCCTATTCATAGGCTCGAAGGCGGCTTGGTTGCGCATTAGCTCTCACTTCTACGCTTCTTGCCTTACAAAAAGCTGCAGAATTCAGTGCAGCATCAGCTCTCAGTCCTGCAGAAGCAGGTCGCCGTGCATTCGTTCATGAACCTAAGGATTTCACACCTTGTTGCCGACTTGCCCAAGCAGCACAACGTGCAAAGCGCCCCCACACAGTCAGCGTTTCGATGAGCTGCAAGAGGGGCGCCAGACAAGGTGGTCATCTGCCAACGGGCTTCTCCGTCAACCCGTCCATCCTTCTGTCCTGATAGCGTAATATGTTTTGTTGCACACACTCAGTGTCATTCTGCATGGTCATAGATGCTGGGCGATCAGTTCTATAAACCATCCTTTTTAGATTCTGCGCGCGCGTGCATCTTACTCAGCACACCTGCCGACCGCAACTCGCAATTGTTGGCCCAAGCTGTTTAGTGCGGTCTGAACACAGCTTATAGGATCCGTCGCGCAAGTTCGAGGACATCGACCCAGACTTCAGCGAGTGGGCGCGCTCGGCCCTTCTCCAAGGGGCTTTCGAAGATAAGATTCCGTGGGCCCGGGCCATGCCTTACCTTCGCGCTTGTTTCTCCTACTAGGTCGCCAGCGGAGCCTTGATTGGCTTGACTAGATTATGTTGTATATATATATATACATATCAATTTTTGTCTTATGCAACTTTTTTTAGTTCGCTGCTGCCAAGGGCTTGGACTCTTCTGTCGTAAGTGGCCCTTGGGTAGAACTAATGGGCGACGACTTCCAAGCATGTAGTCGCTGTAAATTTGTCAAACGTATAGATAAATTTGATTTGATGTCTTCCTGACGTGCAGCTGTTGCCGTGACTCACAACGACGATACCGTGCAAAGATCAAGGATGAAGTTGTTACATGTCCCGTTTGCACTTACAACATAAAGAATTACAAGCATGAACAACACGAAAAGTTACAAGTGCGGCAGTGATATTTGCAAAAGCCATAACGGTGCAGACTTTGAGAAAGATGTTCCCAAACCAGACAAGAGCCGAGTACTCGATGGTAAAGAGCACTGCATGTGCAATAATGAAATGCAATTCAGGAATGATAGCGTGCATGTGGGCAAGACACTTGAACAAACCACCACATTTGAAACCTACAACAGCATAGATAATGCAACTACAACACAAAAGCAGTTCTAAAATTGCGTTCGAGTTGCAACCCTTAACCCCAAACCCTGAGCCAAATTCTACAAGACACCCCTTGCCTAGTTCGGCGTATGGCGCTCGTTGCAAAAGCATTCCTAGGATGGTAAGTTAGGTTGGCCCTGAAGATTGATTATCCGAGTAGTGGGGCTGGGATCTTAAGATAGATGTTATCCTCGGGTGGGGGATCGACAAGGTGTCTGTCCTCTACCCCCCGCCCCCCCTGCAGTATGCCCACCACATATTATGATACCGTATAATCCCTTCCTAGACCCCAAGCCCAGAACCCTGAGCCCTAAACCCTAAGCACACCAAGCCCTGCAAGACCTCAAGCTGACTGCGGGGGATTGGGGTTGTTTAAAGGGTTTATTTGATATAGGGTGCTAGAATAGCTTTTTGGCAGTTTGGGGTTCAGGGTGTGTTTGGGGTTTCGGGTTTAGGGTTACTTCGCGGTTTAGGGTTAGGGGTTGGGGTTTAGAGTTCAAGGTTAAGGTTTGGGGTTTAGGGTTTAGGGTTTCCGGTTGACCAGCCTCAAACGCAGGCGTTGAGGGGTCACCTCTAAACCCTCAAGGGGGTTGCAGTTAATCAGAACTTGTTCAAGGTCCCGATTTTGGGGGATGAGTGGCCGCGCGTCTTATCCCAGAACTCTCCTGAACCCCGAACCCCAAACCCCAAACCCCAGACCCTAAACCCTAAACCCTAAACTCAAGGTATGAGGGCAACCCCTGCAAGTTTGTCATGTCGGCTCAGCTTCTGGAACTGCGCCTCGGCGACGGCAGGAGGCATTAGTCTTTCGTGTTGGCGCTGGACGTGCAAATTTCGAAGCTTTGTGTACATGTGTGTATATATATATATACATGTATGTATGTATGTATGTATGTATGTATGTATGTAATGCGTACAATGTAATAATGCAATATATAGCGAACAAGCACGTGTATATATACATATGTACACATGTATACATTATATTTGTGTTATAAGAAATAATGTAGTACACCATAATATCATACAAGATAATCTAATACAACATAAATATGACAGTCTATTATATCGTCATGTATACCCTATATGAATATTGAATGCAGATGTACTGTGCAAACGTGTGGCGTGCTTATACGTGCTTACAAAGGCGGAGGGATATGTGCGTGTGAGAGTGAGTGCGTTCTTCTCTTGATGTGCTAAGCTGCCAAGCTTCTCTTGCCTCCTCTCCTTGTCACATGTGGCCGCTGTCGAGCAGAGGGTAGAGATTGGGAGGCAGGAGGCATAATGACCATGCGATGAACTTTTCAGGGGACGGTGTCTGAACTGAACCGGAAGTTGCAGGGTGTAGGGGCGATGGGTTGATTTGGGGTTCAGTCCGGGTTGAGGGGTCGTAGGCTTAGAGGCTGAACGCCTCTAGAACCCTATCGCTCTCCCTCCAGACCACCTCAAACAAACCTGGCACCCTAGAACCCTATCAACCTTCAGCCCTAAACTCCAACCCTAAACCCTCAACCCTCAACCCTAAACCGACCTTGACCCCCTAAACTTGAAGATCGGATTTCCAGTTAAGGTTCTGGGTATGAAACAAGCCCCAAAACTTCAAAGGCAGTTTGGCCCAGAGTGTGTGCATGTGTGTGTGTGTGTGTGAGTGTATTTGGGGCTCGCGAATGTCCCCAAAAGACTCCAACGCTCAGGACCCTGCCAGCAGAACCGGTGGTGGCCGAGCTTCCCAAGACCATAAAGTTTGACCCGCCCTTGTGGAAGCAACGTCCGGGGGCTTCAATTCCGAATAATGGTTTCACTTTATCATAGTGGGGTAACATTTTACATCTTTAAGGGTACTTAAACTCAATAAGGAATAAAATTTTAAAATTTTATTACTATCCCAACTATGAACCAGTTCAGGGCAACCCCAAAGGCAGGACCTGTGCCCGACAGCGCTTTGGGGTTGTGGCATGTGAATGGGCTCAGGGCTTCGGGTTTCTTCATGGTTGGTGTTGAAAGGGCGGTGTTTTTTCTCTAGGGTTAACCCCGACAAAGCTCTGAACTCGTACCCTTGTACGCTTCTTTTCTCGTATGCTACCATACTAAGCAGCTTAAAAGGGTACTTACTCGCTATTATGGGGTACCCCTTAAGTCGCGCCAAATGCTAGAATCCTCATTTTGGGGGGTTTCAAAATGGGTAGCAAGAATGCTCTAGGTAGGACGTGGGGTTCCAGAAAGTTCCAGATGTATCGGTCTTCTACGTTAGGGGGGCGTCGAAACTTTTACTGTAGCGAGTCGAGTGGCCAAAGACCTAAACACCACAAGCCCATGATCTGGGTGTAGGGCTAGGATTTAGGGTTTAGAGTTTAGGGTTGAGGGTTTAGGGTTTGGGGGTCATGGAGGGTTCAAGACTTCCTGGGCGGCAAGGTCTCAGTGCTTTTATTTCAGGGTTCCAAGGATGCTTATTTAAGGGTTTTTTGGCTTAAAGGCCGTATGATTCAAGGATGTTGGGCTATTTTGAGCCGAAGGGTACTGTACTACAAAAATCCTACAATGTAAAGCCGGCGGCATTCGAAGCCGAACTAAATACTACCACTAGACCGTAAGCTCTTCTTCATTCATACTGCTACACCCTACAACTGTACTTGAAAACCCCTGAGGCCCAACCCCAACCCTGCCATCATTCCGAGATTTTGGGTAGCTGTCTTAGGCATACAACTGACTAAGCCCGAAGCCCTAAACCCTAAACCCTAAACCTTTTTTTGGTTTGGGCGCAACGTGCTCTCCCCTCGCATGCCTGTGGCCGAAGGTCAGCGCTTCATTGTTCAAGCACTGCTGGCGCGCAATGTTCCTTGACCTGATTCTCAGGGTGTAGGGTTTAGGGTTTAGGGTTGATTCGGTTTCGGGTTTAACGGCAGGGTTTGGGGATCAGCCTGGGTACCCATTTGAGGGTGTAAGGGGTGTAGGGTTTTTAAACTATAGGGCTTTAGGGTTCAAAGCATGAGGGTGTTGAGGGCGTAAGTGGTTTAAGTAGGCATAGCATTGTTAAGTGTTTCGGGGGCTTGGGGTAGAAACTTCATTAAGTGTAAGGAGTGCCTTTCAGAGGGTCTGAAGAGTCAAACCTGATCCAGAGGGTCCATTTGTAGTACTTTATGGAATCAGGTACCCAGAAACCACACTAAACAGCGTCTTGGAGTAACGAATTCCAGATACCCGTACTCCTAAGGGAGACGCTGGGTATTGCTTGTTTTTTGCGCCCACAGGCACTTCTTCCGCCCAAAGATCCCAAAACCCCTCAACAAGTCCCTGAATCACCAGCGCAGAAGACCGTAGTCCAGCGCCTAGAACCCTAAGCTTTAGGGTTCAGAGTTTAGGGCTCAGGGTCCCTAAACTCCGAGTCCTAAACGTCCCGAAGCCCTAAACCCTAAACCCTAAACCCTATCCCCTAGACCCTAAACCCTAACCCTAAAACCCAAAACCCTAAACCCCAACCCCTAACCCTAAACCCCAAACCCTAAACCCTAAACCCTAAACCCTAAACCCCAAACCCTGAACCCTAAACCCTAAACCCTAAACCCCTGAACCCTGAACCCTAAACCCCTGAACCCTGAACCCTGAACCCTAAACCCTAAATCCCTGAACCCTGAACCCTAAACCCCTGACCCCTGACCCCTGAACCCTGAACCCCCGAACCCTGAACCCCTGAACCCTGAACCCCTGAACCCCTGAACCCCTGAACCCCTGAACCCCTGAACCCCTGAACCCCTGAACCCCTGAACCCCTGAACCCCTGAACCCTAAACCCTAACCCCTAAACCCTAAACCCTAAACCCGAACCCACCTTGCGGCTCAGGTGGTGAGTGCCCTGGACCTGGGATGCGGCGATGGCCAGCTGATGGAGGTCCCGAGAGCCCTGATTTTGTAGGGTTCTTAAGGGAGGGTTTAGGGTTTAGGGTTTAGGGTTTAAGGTTTAGGGTTCAGGGCTCAGGGCTCAGGGCTCAGGGTTTAGGGTTTAGGGTTTAGGGTTTTGGGGGTTCATGGCAAGGTAGGTACCTAGGGAACCTTAGGGAAGCTTCGGGAGTCCCTATAGGGAACCTTGCGTTACATACTTGGAGGTTCATGGTACTTATTAACCAATTATATCTGTACTTATGACCCACGTATAAGCCCCTTAAGCGACCTAATATGGTTATACGTACAGTTATAAGTACAGTCATAATTGGTTAGTCAGTACCATGAACGTCCAAGTCCCTTAAGAACCATTCGGCTGGCTGGTTCTTTGGGAATGAGGGAATGTGCCCTACGAGGAGGTATATGCAGGGCCCTACGAAGAACCAGGGTCCCGAGAGCTCTGATTCACAAGGACCTTCGGAGAGTTTACACGTGGGTTTTTTTTTATCCGGTTTAGGGTTCATAGGGTCTGTAGGCTTTTGTTGGAGTTTTAGGGGTTTGGGGTTTAGAGTCTAGAGTTTAGGGTGTTGGGGCTTTAAGATAGAGGGTTGGTTCAGGGCCTAGGAAACGCTTGTATTCTATCAACCCCTAACCCAAAAGGCTTGTAGGTGTAAATGACCTATGCAAGGTTTTGTTGTTAACACGAACCCCCCCGCCCCCCCTCCAAGATATCAACCCCATACTCTAAATCTTAACCCGGGAACCCTGAACCCTCGTTCCCCCCCCTCTTCAGCCCCCAGACATAAACCCTAAACCCTGTATGCTAAACTCTAAACCCTAAACCGCTACACCCGAAACCCAAGCCCTCCCCCAAACCCCAAACCCCCAACCCCTCAATCCTACCCCTGCCCCCATAGCCCCTACGTACTTCTGCCTGCCCCTACCTACCCCCTGCCTACCCCCTACCTACCCCCTACCTGCCCCCTCCTACCTACCCCCTACCTACCCCCTAAACCCTAAACTCTAAACCCTAAACTCTAAACTGTAAACCCCAAACCCTAAACCCCACCCCCTAAACCCTAAACTCTAAACCTAAACCCTAAACCCTAAACCCCAAACCCTAAACCCCACTCCAGGCCTTGGTAGAGGTTGGACTTCAGCGCGTCCTGGGCCTGGACCTATCGGAGCGCCGCATCAAGGACCGCTGTTTTGGTTGATTGCATATGTTTCGGGATGTACAGTAGAGGGTCTAGGGTTTGGAGGGTTTAGGCTTGAGGCTTGAGGCTTTAGGGTTTAGAGGGTTTAGAGGGTTTAGAGGGTTTAGAGGGTTTAGAGGGTTTAGAGGGTTTAGAGGGTTTAGAGGGTTTAGAGGGTTTAGAGGGTTTAGAGGTTTTAGAGGGTTTAGAGGGTTTAGAGGGTTTAGAGGGTTTAGAGGGTTTAGAGGGTTTAGAGGGTTTAGAGGGTTTAGAGGGTTTAGAGGGTTTGGGGTTTAGGATGTCTATGTGTTTGCTTTCCTTTGGAATGGTCGTTAATTGCATTTCGTTCTTGACTGCATGTTCTTTTCCGGATGAGGTGGGGGAGAGTGAGCTGGGTGGGTTGAGGGTTTGGGGCTTCTACTAGTAGTATTTAGGGTCTGTAGGTTTGGTGCTTTCTTGGAGGTTACTTTAGTCCCATTTCTAACAACCTACTTAGAGGCCTTGGGGGGCTTCTAAGTGCAGTGTTAAGCTCAGTGGTAAGTACCCTGAACCTCTAAGTAGGGCGTGACCATGTTCAGTGCGGGTGGGCGGTGTGAGGCTGGCGGGCATGTAGGTGGGCTTATAGGCTAGGACCCAGAGTAGGCCCTTATCCCCTTTTTTGAGGGGTCTGGTAATTTTGCTTCTTATTAAGATATAGTAATATAAGATATAGTAATATAGAGAAACATAATTGTCGAATTGTCAAATAATGTACTACTATATAAACCCTCAACCCTAAGCCCTAAGCCCTAAACCCTAAACCCTAAACCCTAAACCCTAAACCCTACTCTGCGCACCGCAGAACGCCACCCGGCGGCTGGCAGACAAGGGAAGCGGAGGGCAGCACGTCGAGGTCATGCAGGCGGACTTCGTGCAGGTTGCGGAAGGAGGCGGGGTTTAGGGTTTAAGGCCGAGGGTTGAGGGTTTAGGGTTTAGGGTTTAGGCTTAGGGTTTAGGGTTTAGGGGTCAGGGTTAGGGGCTCTTATTTAACTGGGTTTTGGAGTACTATGCTTTCATACTCTTTTTGGTTCTGGGTTCCTATGGTAGCTACTTATGCATAAAAGTACATACTTTTTCCCAGGGTCTACTCCAAAGTCTGGGCTCTTGTTTACGGGTGTTTTGGCCCAAACACCGTATTATTTAAATTTAAGGGTTTCGAGTACTGAAAGCCGTTTGTGAGCCCTAAGCCCCGCAACCCCGCACCCTCGGCTTCCTAGAGGGTTTAGGGTTTTGGGTTTACCCGCCTCAGTGTGGGCCCTTTATTTCAGAGCGTACCGCTTCCATACCCCAGTTGGCCCATACTTTAACAAGGTAAGGGACTGGATGAAGGGACCATGTAAATCTTAATTATGTAACCCTACACCCTACACCCTACACCCTACACCCTAAACCCTAAACCCTAAACCCGAAACCCGAAACCCGAAACCCCAGTGGCCCAGTAGGGACACCAAGCCGCTGCCGGCGCGAACCGCCAGGCGTGCGCCCGTGGACCTCCTTCGCTGCCGGCGTCCAGGCGATCGTCCTTTGCGAGGTGCCAGGGCAGAGCCACGGTCGAGGGTTTAGGGGTTTGGTGTTTAGGGTCGAGGGTTTGGGGGTTAAGGGGTTTGGGGGTTTAGGAGTTTAGGAGTTTAGGGGTTTAAGGGTTTAGGGGTTTAGGGGTTTAGGGGTTTAGGGGTTTAGGGGTTTAGGCGTTTAGGGGTTTAGGGGTTTAGGGGTTTAGGGGTTTAGGTGCGGGACTTGAGATGGTAGGGATTAAGAAGTCGGTTTTAGGGCTTCAAATTCCAGGTTTCGGGTTTAGGGTTTGGGGTTTGGGGTTTAGAGTTTCGCGTTTAGGTCTTCTCAGGCTTAGTCTAGGGTTTGTGGGTCAGTTTGCGTAGAGTAGCCCGGCACCTTGTTCAAGAAGAAGTGGTGTATGCCTTTCCTGTTCGTGCTAAGGGGGTGTCAGGGTGAAATGTTTTGTGAGAGGTCGAGGGGTTCTAGGCTGGGGGCTTCTGAAGTCCATGACTACTGCCCCCCTCTATACTACCCCCCCCCCCCCCCCCCCCTAAATAAACTCAATTAGGCTTAGTTCTCCCGAAAGAGCCATAATTTTCGGGGGAACCTAGTAAGCCCTAAACCCTAAACCCTAAACCCTAAACCCTAAACCCTAAACCCTAAACCCTAAACCCTAACCCTAAACCCTAAACCCTAAACCCTAAACCCTGAACCCTGCACCCTGAACCCTGAACCCTAAACCCTAAACCCTAACCCTAAACCCTAAACCCTAAACCCTAAATAGAGGGGGGGTAGTAGGGGAACCCATGGAAAAGTGCAAGCCTTGTGAGGGATTCGGACACAGCATTTCCACAAGCTTTGGGAGCTTCGGGGGCCAGGGAGCACCTTACCTGAAGCGTTTAGGGGTTTAGGGGTTTAAGGGTTTAGGGGTTTCGGGGTTTAGGGGTTTAGGGGTTCAGAGTTTTAGGGGCGTCGGGGTTTCGGGATTTAGGGGTTGAGGGGTTTAGGGGTTTAGGGGTAGGGATTCTATCATACTGCCCCAAAAGGGTACTACCTAGGAGCCTTTGGGGAAACCCTTAAGGCCTTAAAACCATAAATGCCCTCAGACCCTGAATATTCAAGCCTGAAACCCTTCAACTCTTCATACTAGACCCTGAAACCCTCAAACTCTTCATACAACCCTAAAACCCCTAAACCCTAAACCCCTACACCCTAAAACCCTGAACCCCTAAACCCTAAAACATAAAACCATAAACAAGTACTATCAATCAGAATAAAAATAATGGAAATCAGAATGATAATAATAATAATAATCGAAATCATAATGATAATCATAATCATAGTAATAATAACAATAATACGAACAATAACTGAAACCCTTTAACCCTGAACCCTAAACCCTAAACCCTAAACCCTAAACCCTAAACCCTAAACCCTAAACCCTAAAACCCTAAAACCCTAAAACCCTGAACCCTAAACCCTGAACAGGTCCTGGAACACCTTCCGGAGGCCTCCATGCCGAGGTTGCCTGAGCCTCGCAGCCTGGGTGTCGGGAGATGTCCTGTGGCGCTTCACTGCTTAGTCGTCAAGTGTAGGGTTCAGGGCTTAACGGTTTTCTTTTCTTTTTTCGGGTTTTGGGTTTAGGGCTTGGGGGTTTAGGGGTTTAGGGTTTAGGGTTTAGGGTTTTGGGTTTAGGGTTTCTGCAGGGGGCAGGGGAGTGCAGGCAACCGGTGCATGCAGGAGTTAAACCTTGAAGCCACAAACCCAAAAGAGGCTGGAACACCAAGACTTCCTAGGCTCTAAATCCTAAGCCCTAGCTACCCCGAAACCCCAAACCCTAAACCCCTACAGCTTGCAGCAGCAGTTCTGCAGCCGCAGCCATCTTGCCAGATCAGTGTATCCCCTTCTCTCTTTCGGCCTTCCTGTGCAGCCATGGGGGGAAAGAGGTGGAGAAAAGATCGGAAGACTTCCGAGCAGGAGCCCCCGAAGCCGGCTTGGAGTTTAGGGTTTAGGGTTTAGGGTTTAGGGTTTAGGGTTTAGGGTTTAGGGTTTAGGGTTTAGGGTTTAGGGTTTAGGGTTTAGGGTTTGGAGCTTTTTGGTACTTAGTAACCCAATTATAGTTGCACTTCTAACCCAATTCTAACCCCACTAGGGTGCTTCGGGGATTAATTTGTGGGTAATAACTACACTTATCATGGGCTACTAAGCACCCTGAGCCCCCGAAGCCTGAAGCCTTAGTTTGGGGCTTTAGGGTCGTAAGGGATATGGGCATAGAGTTTATCCAACACCCTGAACCCCAAGCCCTCAAACCTAAACCTTAAATCCTGCACTGTGCGAAACGCGGATGTTTGTAGGGCTCTAAGGATGATGGACTTACGGCCGTGAACCTAGTTTTGGGTTTCAAGGGTTTCGGGTTTAGGGCTTATAGGGTTCAGGGTTTAAGGTTTAGGTTGTAGGGTTTAGGGAGTGCTCAGGGTGTCTAGAGCTTTAAGAGTCATAGGGCTTGGGGTTGTTGGTGTCTAAGGTGTTTAGAGCGATTTGTTTACAGGTTCCCGTTCCTGGGTCAAAACGAAGCCCTAAACCGACACAGGTCCGCAAAGGCGAAGAGGTACCTTTCCGAGGCTTTAGATCACGAAGCCTATATACATGAATTATGTATATATATATATATACACATACGTATGTACATATATATATATGTATATATATATATATGGTACCCCCCCCCCAGTGACCTACCCTTTTTCGCCTTGTCTCAAGTCACAGCTGCACTGCAAGCAAACTCGGTGTGCAATATAGCGTATTTCCTAGGGCGTAGACTAAAATACAACTAAAATCGCATACACGGGACAGTAGAAAAACCAAAAATACCAAAACCAAAAAAACCAAAAAACCAAAACCAAAAAAAACAAAAAAAACAAAACCAAAAAAACCATAAATACCAAAAAAACAATTTTCCGGGACTCTCAGGAAATTCCTATGAGGCTTCTCCAAGAGCCCCAGAAAATTGGTGTTTTTGGTATTTTTGGTTTTTTTGGTTTTGTTTTTTTTGGTTTTTTTGGTTTTGGTTTTTTTGGTTTTTTGGTTTTGGTATTTTGGCTTTTTGGTTCGCCTTCACGGTCACGAGGCAACAACTACGCATTTTTAAGTGTGCTTATGCTAATTGTGCTTTTCAAAAATAGTATACAAGTGGTCTTTCTAGTGCTTCAGAACTTTTTGTTTCGTTATTATGTAAGTAGAGCCGCTAGTGTTTAGTGCATCTTTTGGTTGCACTCAAGTGTAGTAGACCTTATTCAGCCATTACTTGGTGCTCTGGTAGCTAAATTCGCATGGATAATATTTGCCTGGTAAATGCGATTAATTATCTAGAAGCAGCATTTGCAATACTTGTCTTGAGAAAAAGCATTTATTGCTTAGAATTGTTTGCTTAAAAAGTGACTCCTACTCGTCCAGGGATACCCCAAAACCCTATAATCCAAACTTCACCAGAGATTCTCCTGAAAAGCTTGCGCTTTTGGATGTTTTTACGTATTTGTGAATTTGCTTGTGGTATGGCCTTCACTTTAGAAGTACTTTTCTAGGATTCTTGTGCATTTTTTAAGCCTGATTGTGCAAGTTGCGTTTTTCAAGCATAGTATATATGTGGTCTTTATTGAATACTTCAGACATCTTTGTTTCATCGTTATGTAAGTAGAACCGATTTCCATTATTGTGCATTTTTAAGCTTGCTTATGCAAATTGTGCTTTTCAGACATAGTATACAAGTGGTCTTTAGTGAATACTTCAGCAATCTTTGTCTCATTGTTATGTAGGTAGAACCGTTTCCATTTCCGCAAGTGTTTATTTCGTATTTGGTTGAGTATGGTCCTTTAAATAGTATTCACTTGAGTCAAATTGGGCTATTTGCTTAAGAATTCCTCTAGTAGTTAAATTCGCATAGAATGAATACTTCAAAAAAATTGTTTCATGAATATGTAAACATAAGGTGTTTCATTTGACTTTGCAGATAGTATTTCAATAATACTTTGCCTGGTATAAACACAACTGTTTCAATGCATTAGTTGCTCAACAAAGCACTATTTGCCCTTTAAACCACACTTTGCCATATGTTGGTTGTATATGGTGCTTATTTCGTATTTTGGTTGAGTATGGTCCTTTAAATGGTATTCACTTGAGTCAAATTGGGCTATTTGCTTAATAATTACTCTAGTAGCTAAATTCGCATAAAATGATTATTTCAAAAATAAAAACGATTCATGAATATGTAAACATAAGGTATTTCAGTGGACTTTTCAGAGAGCATACTTTGCCTAGTACAAGCACAATTGTATAAATACAGTATTTGCACTTTAAACCCACACTTTGCCATATTTTGGTTGAGAATGGTGTCTATTTCGTATCTTGGTTGAGTATGCTCCCTTAAATGGTATTCACTCGAGTCAAATTGGGCTCTTTGCTTAATAATTACTCTAGTAGCTAAATTCGCATAGAACCAAGAAAAATGTTTCACTATTTGATTAATACTTTGCCTCGTACAAACACAATTGTATAAATAAATTAGTTGCTCAACAAAACATTAATTGCCCTTTAAAACGCACAATTTGCATAGAAAAACACTGATCTAAACATCTAAAAACAGCATTGTCCGCTTCAGATTCAAAATGTAGATTCTTCCAAATGCTGGCTTATCGGGGTCTGTGAGGTGGGTGTCCCAGTAACTGTCCTTCATTACCCGGTGATTAACTACGCGACTTTTGGGCCTTGTTTGTTATTTTTTGTTAAAAAGGCCTAAAAAGGCCTAAAAAGGCCTAAAAAGGGTAGGTCGCTGGGGGGGGGGGTAGCATATATATATATATATATATGATCTACCAATACTGAACGCTAGAAACCGTCCTGAAAGAACAATCCCATAAGCCCCAGGAATCTATAAGCCCCAAGTGCCCTATGGAAAAAAAAGCCCTGCCCCCTGTGCCTCACGCTACTAATCAAAGTCCTGGACCTCAAACCCTAAATTTACCCCTTAGGCTCAAAATAGCCCAAGACCTTAAATCAGATGGCCTTTTGGCCCAACAGCCCTTAAACAAGAGCCCTTGGAGCCTTAGGCTACTGGAGGCACCCTAAACCCTAAGCCTCTTGGAGGAGACGACCGACATAGTCGATTCCGCTCCTGCGCCTGCGCCCGCGCCCGCCGTCGACCGCAGCGCCACGGAGACTCTACTCGGCCAGCTGCGGCTGGCTCGCGGAGTCGTGGATGCCGGGCTCGAAGGTGAGGGTTTAGGGTTTAGGGTTTAGGGTTTAGGGTTTAGGGTTTAGGGTTTAGGGTTTAGGGTTTAGGGTTTAGGGTTTAGGGTTTAGGGTTTAGGGTTTAGGGTTTAGGGTTTAGGGGTTTGTGTCTGGGGTGGTTTGGGCTTGAGGGTTTTTGTTTGGGCCTTGTAGGGCTGTGCAGGCCTTTTTCGGGTCTGTATCAGGCAGGTTGAGGATTTAGGGTGTAAAAGGGTTTGGGTTTAGGGTAGGGCTTTAGTTTAGGGTTGCGGTTTCGTCCAGAACCCAGCTAAGCCCCCCCCCCCCCTTAACCCAGCTCAGTCCACGCGTGAGAGAGCAGCAGGTTTAGGGTCTAAAACCCTAAACCCTAATCCCTAATCCCTAATCCCTAAACCCTCAGCCGAGGAAGAGGGCCACCATGCAGCACCGGCAACATCAAGCAGGCCGCCAGAGGGGGCTTCGGTAGTAATCTCGGAGCCAGAGCAGGCCCTTTATTTCCTGTTTTAGGGTTTAGGGTTTAGGGTTTAGGGTTTAGGGTTTAGGGCTTAGAGTTTAGGGTTTAGGTTCCCTTAGAAGCCCCTTTAAACCAAAAAGGGCACCCTTTCTATTCTTTTCTTACTCTTGGAGCTAGCAATTTCGAAGTGACTCCTTTACGTACAGCAAGCTTGCCCCGAAAAGACAGAATCCTAGACAAGCCGACGCAGGTTTGGCCATCTGCAGGGTTTGGATTGGCGTTTTGGGTTTAGAGTGCCTGGAAGCCTAGTACCCCCCCTTAATCAATCAAGGAATACACACCTTATAAGCCATATGGGAGGTAGGGGGGGAGCGTGCTTATTATGAACGCAGGCCAAGGCTTGTTCCCGAATTGAGAGGGTCTTGGGCCCTCCTGGTTCTAGGATGCGATGTGGACCCGTATTTCCCCTTCCGTAGGGTTCGGAGTTTTATGGGGTTTTGAGAAGGCTAACCCTCTTCTAGGACCCAGAGTAGGCCCTTAGGAGGGTTCGGTTCCCCCACAAGCTTCCTTTAAAGCCAAAAGGGCACCCCCTTTTGGTTCCTGCATTTCTCTTGGGTCTAGTATGTCTTGGGGCAGGGCAAGGGTGCTTCGTTTGTTCCATCCTTCTGAAAGGTTTACAGGGCTTTGGGTGCTTCAATGCTTCGAGTCTGGGCAAATGACTGGGCTGGGGGATTGGGGTTTTTAGTCCCTCAGCCCCTTTAAAAAGGGGTTTAGGGTTTAGGGTTTAAGGTGTAGGGTTTAGGTTTTACAGAAACTCGAGAACTTAATGCTGAACCGTTTGAACCTCTTGCACCTGACTGCATTTCCGAGCAATCCTACAGGCCCCGGTGCCCTGATTCGAAGAAATCTCAACCCCAACCTCCGTTTAGGGTTTAGGGCTTAGGGTTTAGGACTTAGGGTTTAGGGTTTAGGGTTTAGGACTTAGGGTTTAGGGTTTAGAAATTTTTGGGGAACCTCCAGGACGCCGAAGGGCAGTGGCAGGGGCTATCCCAGCACAGCCGCCACGAAGCCCCTGAAGCCCAGCGAAGCCTACTTCCCCGTGATGTCTGCGGAGGACTCCCTAGCCTTAGAGGGAGTGGTCCCTGATTCCCTTCTTTAAGGGTGGGTTTAGGGTTTAGGGTTTAGGGTTTAGGGCTTAGGGCTTAGGGCTTAGGGTTTAGGGTTTAGGGTTTAGGGTTTAGGGTTTAGGTTCCCTTACAAGCCCCAGTAACCAACAAGGGCACCCTTTTTTATTCCTCGGTTACTCGTGGGTCTCGAGACAGTGGTTGAGCCGGAGGGTGATAGCTGCAAGTGAAGCTGTAAACTGGCAAGGCAATCTTCAACAAAACTCAGTCGCACATCAAGCACGTAAACCCTAAACCCTAAACCCTAAACCCCAAACCCTAAACCCTAAACCCTAAACCCTAAACCCTGTGGCTCTGTAAACAAGAGAGCTGCCCCCAAAAAACCCTTAAAGGAGCTTGCGCCGCTGCTGGTTCCGGCGTCGGCGCCCCCGGAGCGCAGCTGGGCTCTACGGTTCATGGCTACTGCTGTTGCTCTGGGGGTAGTTTAGGGTTTAGGGTTTAGGGTTTAGGGTTTAGGGTTCAGGGTTTAGGGTTTAGGGTTTAGGCTGCTGCTGCTCTGGGGGGTAGGGCTGCTGGGAACCCTACATGTACCCTAATTAAACCCTGAACCCCAAAAAAGAAACCCCCCCCCCCAAAAAAAAAAAGCCAAACAAAAAACAGCAAAAACACTTAAGCCCTAGGTTGACGAGCCTTTGTAAACCCTCTTATAAGACCCCTCAGAGAACCACAGGCGTGCGAGAGACCTTCGAGAGGCACGGGGTCTGCGTGGTCACCGGGGTCCTTAGCCCCCCAGAGCCGCGGCTTGAACCAGGCATCGTTTTAGGGTTTGGGGTTTAGGGTTTAGGGTTTAGGGTTTAGGTTTTTTTGAGTTCAGTGTCTTTGGGGGTCTTTGGATTGGGTGGTCTTGGTGGATTTGGGGGGGGGGGTTGCGGCTTTGGGGGTCTTCTTTGTGGAGCTCTAGGATCTTCGGGGCCTTAGGTCTTACTGGAAACCCCTCAACCTGCAGACCCTCCACCCGACCCTGTACAGCCCTAAACCCTAAACCCTGAACCCTGAACCCTAAACCCTAAACCCTAAACCCTAAACCCTAAACCCTAAACCCTGAAAACCCTAACCCCTGAACCAGGAGTGTGAGCTGATGGAGCAGCTTTGGCTGCAGGACCTCCTACAGGTCCTGGATGAATCCAAGAGCCCCGATGCCGCCGTGGCCGGACAGGCGAACCGGGTTTAGGGTCTTTCGGGTTTGGGGAGTTTGGGATTTTTGGGTTTTTGGGATTTGGGGGTTTTGGGGTTTAGGGTTTAGTGTTTAGGGTTTACAGGGTTCAGGGTTTAAAGTTTAGGGTTTCGGGTTTTGGGTTCAGGGATTATGGGGTTCAGGGTTTAGGGTTTCGGGTTTAGGCTT
>CAJNDS010002790.1:0-57500 GCA_905221605.1 Symbiodinium natans | reverse complement strand
TGCGCAAGGTCATCTCGATGCTAAACGACCCTGTTTGGAATGTCAAGCGGGCCGCAATCCAGTTGCTCTTGGAGCTCGGCCCACGATTCGGCCACGAGACAGTGGCGAGGCTGAACCGATTGCTCTTTCACCCTGATCCTCTGATTCAGATGATGATTGCCTGTGTGCTGAAGAATGTGAAGGGTGCCGAGGACTACTGCCAGCAAATCTGGGGTGACCGGTCCACAGCCGAAGCTGCTTTGAGTCATCAAGGACGACTTCTTGAGTTTCTCGATGCAAGCTTCAAGGGTGACCGGGAGATTGTCCTGTCGGCCGTGAAGCAGGACGGGCAAGCATTGAAGTACCTTGGGGACCACATGAACCCTAAAATTTGGGGTCATATACCCTATACTACTATAATTCCTATGAAGGTATATGAACCATAAACCCTTTTAGGGGTTCCTTTCGTCCCCAAGGTATGCGGAGCCGTGCCTGTGTGACGATGAAGGCATCGTGCTCGCTGCAGTCGCCCAGAGCGACTCAGCGGTTCACTTTGCCGGCCAGAACCTTGGCTAAAGGGTTTATGGGTCATATGCCTTAATAGGAGTTTAATTATAGTAGTACCTCAATAGGAATTCTAGTAGTATATTGTATAGGCCCCCCAGTTTTAGGGTTCATTTGGTCCCTAAGGAAGATCATTGAGAGACATGCGGGTCTCCGCGCCCTGCGTGAGGGACGAGGACGCAGCTTGTGGGGCGACTACCTGATCATGGAGCACCTCGGCAAGGGTGCCTTCGGCGAGGTCACGAAAGCCGAGAACATGAGCACCAACCAAGTCGTGGCCATTAAGAAAGTCTCGTATGACCCCAAGATATTTGGTGGGGACGGCGTGCCAGCCTTCGCAGTGCGGGAAGTGTCCTTGCTGCGCAGGTTCGAGCATCCCAACGTGGTGCGGCTGCTCGATGTGCATGTGGGCCGTGACGACGTCCGGATGGTCTTCGAGCTTCATCCGGCTGACCTCCGCATGGTCTTGAAGCAGAGTTCCGATCGCCTGTCGATTGAGCGAGTCAGACAAATACTCCGCGAATATCTTGGATGGTCTTTATGCGTGCCACACCAACCAACTTCTTCACCGCGACATTAAGCCTCAGAACATTCTCCTCAGCGCCGAAGGCGTCCTCAAGATAGCAGACTTTGGCATGGCACGTGCGAGCAATCAGCAACCGTTGACACTGGACGTGGTGACGCTTTGGTACAGGAGTCCAGAACTCCTCCTTGGTGCAACTCGCTATGGATTTGAACTGGACTGCTGGTCAGCAGGCTGTGTGATCGCAGAGATGTCCACCGGGCACCCGTTGTTCCCAGGAGACTCTCAAGTTGGGACTTTGTTTCAGATCTTTCAGCTGCTGGGAACGCCGTCATGTACGAACTGGCCAGAGGGTACGCAGCTCTGCCGTTTCAAAGACATGTTTCCACAATGGCCGCCGACAGGACTTAAACCCATTCTCGACGTGCGACCAGAGCTTTGCACTCATGAAGGGCATGAACTCCTCAGCGGCCTGCTTTGCCTGCAGCCTGACCGACGTCTGTCATCAAGACAGGCACGCCGGCATCAATTCTGCAGGCAAGATTGATTCTATGAGACTGGGCAGCTTGTGCCAGCCTCCCAGATGGTGCGTGAGTTAGGCTTACTTGCGGAGTTTTACGGAGTTGTTGCGGTTTAGGATGTTTAGGCTGATCGGGATGTTTAGGCTGTTTAGGGTGTTTGGGGATGCTGTGGCTTTGGACCGACGCCTCATGGGGATGCTGTTCAGTGCTGCTTGGAGAAGCGTGTACTGTCCCAGCTCAACCTTTCCAATAAGTTTCGAGTCTTGGGTGCCTTATATACTCGTTTTCCAGCGCACCTGGAAATTTTTGTTTCTCATGGCCACAGCGACACCTCGGAGGAGTTTTAAAAACGAGGTGAAGGCAAAGGCCCTACCTCCGCGGCAGGTCCCAGGCGAGCTTGCAGAAGCCGGCGAGGAGTACTTGAGGGGTGCTTTGATCCCCCTGTGGTGCTTTACTGTAACTTTAGATCCTTAGCCTTTTTGGGTTTATTGGGTTTCTTGATAAGGCAGCTAAAAATTAGTTTTATAGCTACCTAGCTAAGTGCAGCCAAGATCCTGCGCAGAAGGCTAAACTCTAAACCACTCAACCCGTTCTACCTTCCAGCCTGCGGAATGCATGCCCTTTGCCAAGGGCGGGTTCTCTTTGTGTGTCCACCCACCTCTCTGTTGGTTTCTGCAGAGCTTCCCTGCAGTTACTGTCGGACTCGTCATGTGAGCAGTGTTTTTGTTACAGCTGTCACGTGGGAGTTCGTATGCAAGTCAGATTCTTAGAGGTCGGCTGAGTAGCAACTTATCTCTGTAGCACGTAGGTTAGCGTAGGCAGAGCCATGCCCACTTCGTATAGGCGCGTGCGCCGAGTAGAAGGTCGACGGGTTTAGGGTTTAGGGTTTAGGGTTTAGGGTTTAGGGTTTAGGGTTTAGGGTTTAGGGTTTAGGGTTTAGGGTTTAGGGTTTATATAGGGTTTAGGGTTTAGGGTTTAGGGTTTAGGGTTTAGGGTTTAGGGTGTTTTAGGGTTTAGGGTTACTCAAACAATGAAGAAACTCTGCTCACATTGCCAACGTGACAATCGTTCACAATCCTGGGACGCACTGTTCGATGCAAAAGGCTTGAGAGTTTCCACAGCAGCACGGAGACAACTATCCTCACATGTGGACGTTTAGGGTTTAACCCTAAAGCCTAAACCCTAAACCCTAAACCCTAAACCCTAAATGACTTATGGTTTTTAAGGCGCAACGAACCGTCTGCGATCCCTGCTTGCGCCTCGGATTTGAGTCTGCCCCGACCGGTTTTGCTAGGCGGCAGCTGCCTTCAACGGAGCTTCAGCTTTTTGGGTGTAGGGTTTTAGGGCTTGGGGCTTGGGGCTTAGGGCTTTGGGCTTTGGGCTTTGGGCTTAGGGTTTAGGGCTTAGGGCTTTGGGCTTTGGGCTTAGGGTTAAGGGCTTAGGGCTTAGGGCTTAGGGCTGGCTTAGGGCTTAGGGCTTAGGGCTTGGGTGTAGGGTTTGATTCCGCCTTCGTCAGTCTAATGGGCCCTTGGGACATAGGGATTCTAGGCAGGGTAGGTTTAAGGTTTATGGGGGGCTCTAGGTAGGTTTCGGGTTTGGGGTTGAGAGGGATTTTAGGTAGGCCCTTGGGACATTTAATATTTTCCCCTTAGTGGGGTTGAAGAGGATCATCTTCAGGAATGTTCAGAGCGTTTAAGGGGCCAACCTAGAGTAGCTAGAGCTAGGAAAAATAGCACTGCATTGGAATATGTCGGGAGGGTTATCAAAAACCTACATGCCCTTTAAAAGCATGTCCCTGCGGAGTGGCGACCGAGTCAGCCAGGACGGCACTAGCATGAACATGATAAGCTTGTGGTATCTGTTCAGTTCATGGATGCTTATAAAGTCGAAGCTGGCTTACAAGCTTGCTCAACTAGAAAGAAGGTTTGGGCAGATGTTCCGCTAGAGCTGCGCAGAGAGCTCAAGAACTCAATGACTGCTGAAGTGCAGACAGACACAAGGGGCCCCAAAATTCAAATAAACATTGTTGGGGCCCCTAAGACACGAGCATTAGGGCATGAGAGAGCCTGAGGCCATGTCGAAAACGGCCCGCTGGGTTTTGGGCTCTGGGTTTTTGGGGTTGTAGGGTTTAGGGTTTAATTAGGGTTTAGGGTTTAGGGTTTAGGGTTTAGGGCCCAATGTCACTAGATCGACTCCGTTTATTCTGACGCTTGGACTGGATGTTTATACGAAAATGGGTTGAGGTTTGAGGGTAGGATTCTCCAATAAGCTGTAGGAATGTGCATGGAGTTTAGTGGCCAGCTTCGGGGCTGAGCATCCTGCGCATGTGCTTCAGCCTGTCTTAAGATGAACTGTTGTTACTTCGTTTTGATTTCCAGTCATTCTAACCCTAGACCCTAACCATAAAAGCCTAAACCCTAAACCCTAAACCCCAAACTCTAAACCGCAAAAGCCCAAACCTTCGTATTGCACCCTAAGCCCCAAATATCCTTTTGTGGACCATATTGAATACAGCAAGCTCCAAAAAGTTGGAACATCCTTATCCCCATACCCCAAAAGGCATACAAGAGGGAATCCAAGTTCAAATCATCCCCCTAAACCCCAAGCCCGAAACCCTAAACCCTAAACCCTAAACCCTAAACCCTAAACCCTAAACCCTAAACCCTAAACCCTATGGGGCTTAGAGTGGCCCTTTCTGCAGGCATGCCGGCGCCTGCCCTGTCCTGCCGGCAGCCTCCTGCACTTCCGTCTGCTTTTATTGGGAAGGTGATGGCGGCTGGGTTTTTTTGGGTAGTACGGTTTAGGGTTTAGGGTTTAGGGTTTAGGGTTTAGGGTTTAGGGTTTAGGGTTTAGGGTTTAGGGTTTAGGGTTTAGGGTTTAGGGTTTAGGGTTTAGGGTTTAGGGTTTAGGGTTTGGGGCTGGGTGGTGTTTCAGCTTTCGGGGTCAGGAGCGCTTGGCTGAGCGACGTAGACCGCTGCGCAGGCCGCAGTACCACGTCTCTGTGACCTGTGCTAGGCATCGCCGGCTTATCTCATCCCATGGGTGTTCCCGTACTCCCCGCCTCCATGCTTCCTCCCCCGGCCCCAGGGTTTAGGGTTTAGGGTTTAGGGTTTAGGGTTTAGGGTTTAGGGTTTAGGGTTTAGGGTTTAGGGCTACTTTTCGTGGGTTCCCCCATAGTTACGGCCATTTAGGGCTAATTCAGCCTAATTGGGGAACCTAGGGGTAGTAATCGAGAAGTATAGACGGGGGGTAGTAGGGGAACCCATGGTCATCCCACCCCCTTGTGTGTCCCCTAAACTCTAAGCTCTAAACCCTAAACCCTAAAACCTAAACCCTAAACCCTAAACCCTAAAACCCTAAACCCAAAGAGGATGAGGCCCCAAGTCCGAGACCATCTCCACTCCTCAACACCTAATCCCAATATGCAGCCTCTAAAAGTCTCAAAGTTTTACCTATTGGGGTTAGCCATCCCTGAAGCCTGAACCCTAAACCCTAAACCCTAAACCCTAAACCCTAAACCCTAAACCCCAAACCCCAAACCCCAAACCCCAAACCCCAAACCCCAAACCCCAAACCCCAAACCCCAAACCCCAAACCCCAAACCCCAAAACATACAGATCCCAACCTCCGAGCCCCAGGTTGTGGGATTCGCGTGTCATCCACCAGGGCTGGCGCGGGGGTCCACGTCTGGCACAACCCGTGGCTGGTCTGCAGTTTACGGGGGGTTGGGGTTTAGGATTTAGGGTTTAGGGTTTGGGGTTTAGGGGTTTAGGCGCTTTAGGGGTTTTAGGGGTTTTTAGGGGTTTTTAGGGGTATTTTGGGTTTTTTTGGGGGTTTTAGGGGTTTTTAGGGGTTTTAGTGGTTTAAGGGTTTTGGGGGTTTAGGGGCTTTAGGGGTTTAGGGGTTCTAGGGGTTCTAGGGATTTTAGGGGTTTGCGGGGTTTGAGGCGTTTAGAGGTTTAGGGGATTTAGGGGTTTTAGGGGTTTTCGGGTTTTCAGTTTAGGGTTTGGGGGTTAAGTTGTTTTAGGGGTTTAGGGGTTCAGGGGTTTAGGGGTTCAGGGGTTTAGGGGTCTAGGGGTTTCGGGGTTTTAGGGGTTTAGGGGTTCAGGGGTTTAGGGGCTTAGGGGTTTAGGTCTTTTTTGGTTTAGGTTTTTGGGGTTTTGGGGTTTTGGGGTTCAGGGTGTAGGGTTTGGGGAGCTTGGGGAGGTTAGGGTTTTTAGGCGTATTGCAATATTTTGCCTTATTTGGTTTAAGAGAAGTATCTGTGGAAATTCTTGTCAGAGCATTGTAAGGGCCGTCCTTGGTTTGGCGTTTAGATTTAGGGTTTAGGGTTTAGGGTTCAGGGTTTAGGGTTTATAGGGTTGATAGAGTTTATAGGGTTTATAGGGTTTAGAGGGTTTAGGGCCTAGGGTTCCGGTTTCGGTGGCTCAGGGCTTAGAAGTTTTGGGGTGGATCGCCCAGAAAATGGAGCTTCAACGGACTTGGGGCTCAGTGTAACTGGAATCTTGGGTTCAGGGCCCAGGCTAACTGGACTTTGTGGGGCTCGGGGGGTTTGGAAGGAAGGATGATACTTGAAAGAGGGCATGAGGACAAAGCCCCAAACACCAGAAACCCTAAACCCTAAACCCTAAACCCTAAACCCTAAACCCTAAACCTAAACCTCACACCCTTTCTGAACCGGCCTTTGGGGGTTGTATTGCGGGATGTTTGGCTCAGGGCCGCTTGGAAAGACCTTCTAAGGCCCTTATCCCGTTGTTTTTGTTTTCTTTGTGGTTTAGGTTTCCTTACAATCCTCTTTAAACCAAAACCCTAAACCCTAAACCCGAAACCCGAAACCCGAAACCCTAAACCCTAAACCCTAAACCCTAAACCCTAAAGGGGTACTCTTTTTTGACTTCCTAGGCTACTCCTGGCTCTGGACCCTAAGCTTGCTCCATGCTCTTCAACTCTAGGAACCACAAAACGTTGGGGCTTTGATGCCGAAACCCTAAACCCTAAACCCTAAACCCTAAACCCTAAACCCTAAACCCTAAACCCTAAACCCTAAACCCTAAACCCTAAACCCTAAACCCCAACCCTGAACCCTAAACCCCAAACCCTAAACCCTAAACCCCAAACCCTAAACCCCAAACCCTAAACCCTAAACCCTAAACCCTTGCGCGGTCTAGGTGTGCTGGGAGCCCCGCGAGCGCCGCAGCAAGGAGTGCTGAGGGTCAGGGGTTTAGGGGCTTGGGGTTTAGGGTTTAGGGTTTAGGGTTTAGGGTTTAGGGTTTAGGGGCTTGGGGCGCCGGGCGGTGTGGGTTCTAGGGTTCCAGGGTTCTAGGGTTCTAGGGTTCTAGGGTTCTAGGGTTCTGGGGTTCTGGGGTTCTGGGGTTCTGGGGTTCTAGGGTTCTAGGGTTCTAGGGTTGAGGGGCTTGGGTACAGCAACCCTATACACTCTAAATGCAAAACCCTGAGCTGTAACACCAAGCTCGGATGCGCTCAGGCGTGTCGCACATGGGCCTTCAGAAAAAGTAGGGGTCCCATGTTCATGCGTGTTTTATCTCAAACCCTACAAGGCTTTAGACTCATTAGACTAGAGGGGGGCCGGGGCGGGGGGCGGAGGGGGGAATGCAGCGAGTCTTTTTGGAAACTCCCCGACTACCCAAGTTCGACAAGTGCATGGCACGAGAGGGTGGGGCTTCCGCTGCACCATGTTCTGGCTTCTGGCGCTCAAAATGTTGTTGGTGTTATTGTTGTTGGTAAGATATGTTTATTGTCTTATTACTTTATTAAAATGCGCTAGTACTATGGTTTTTACTTTTGTTGCTATTACTACGTTTCTTCTTATTATTATTTTTACTATTGCCATTGTGAATACTACATATTATTATGAAACATATTAACGTATACTATCGGTAGACAAACATTCTTGCATGGCATGAAGCTGTTCAAGCCGTGCAGCAAACATCCAAATTCCAGGCTCATCCATCCCCTGACCTGAAGTCCCAACCCCACGCCCATGCAGGGCTTGGGGTTTGGGGTTTGGGGTTTGGGGTTTAGGGTTTAGGGTTTGGGGTTTAGGGTTTAGGGTTTAGGGTTTAGGGTTTGGGGCTTAGGGTTTAGGGTTTGGGGTTTAGGGTTTAGGGTTTAGGGTTCGGCTTATGTGGCTTAGTAGGGGTTATGGTAGCGTAGGGTATATGACCCCAATTTCAGGCTTCATCTGGTCCCCAAGGTAACCGTGAACCCTCAACCCTCAGCCCCCTACCCCCAACCCCCAAACCCCAAACCCCTGACCCTAAACCCTAAACCCTAAACCCTAAACCCTAAACCCTAAACCCTAAACCCTAAACCCTAAACCCTAAACCCTAAACCCTAAACCCTAAACCCTAAACCCCCTAAACCCTAAACCCTAAACCCTAAACCCTAAACCCTAAACCCTAAACCCTAAACCCTAAACCCTAAACCCTAAACCCTAAACCCTAAACCCTAAACCCTAAACCCTAAACCCAACCCCTACACCCTAAGCCCTCAACCCGAAACCACAAGGAGGCTCTGAGAAGGA
Source organism: Symbiodinium natans (assembly GCA_905221605.1). NCBI lineage: Eukaryota > Dinophyceae > Suessiales > Symbiodiniaceae > Symbiodinium > Symbiodinium natans. The sequence continues at coordinate 49,369 of CAJNDS010002790.1, read as the reverse complement.
AGATTTGGATGTGCGCCGCCGGCGTGCCCTCCTCTCACTCCAGTGCAGAGGGCCGCGTCCACGCCATGCTGAAGCAGGCCCTTTTGGGACTTTGGCTTCAGGGGGTTTAGGGTTTAGGGTTTAGGGTTTAGGGTTTAGGGTTTAGGGTTTAGGGCTTAGGGTTCAGCATCTCAAGTCCAGGCATTCGCTGGTCAAGCAGTGTGTTTGTGATCGCAAATATACCCACCTAGGCCAAGAATCCCACAATATGAAGAGGTTTAAGAGGTACGGGTCGAGGGTAGTCTGGCCAATGGTATCTTTTTTCTTGTGTAGGAGGTTAGGGCAGGAAGCCAGGTATACTCTGTAGTACACAATGCGCCCCGAGAGAAGTACAGAGAGTCAGTAAGAACGCCACTAGGGTTCCCTAGGGTCACCCGAACCTAAACCCTAAACCTCGTAAGGCATCCCACCCTTCGTTATCCGCGAAACCAAGTCCACCTGGTGTCCGTTCAGAAACCTTATTAGCCGAAGCCAGACACGAAACCCCAAACCCTATTTCACAAGCCGCGAACCTAAACAAAACCCCAATCATCCCACGCCCTACAGACCGAAGAAGCCCAAAACCCTCAACCCGAATCCCTACACCAGGTTCCTGCTTGGGCAGACTCCTTATGCTGAACCAACCGAAATCTTTCTTCCACCCGGAACCTGAACCCCCAAAAACCCCTATAAACCCCTATGGCTCCCCCTTTTCAACCCATGAAACAGTCGCATTGACGCCCATAGCACCCCATTGAAGCACTCTTAAAACCATACAACGCCCGACAAAAGCCCATCCCTCAGCCTCAACATAGCCCAAAATGACCTTGCAGAAGAAGGCCATTTGGGGCCCGAAAACCCTAGAATAAGAGTCCTTAGAGCCTTAGGGTAAACCTTAAGAACCCAAAACCTACCGTCTTTGCAGGATCCCCAAGAATCCTTTGAGGTGTTTTTTTATAACAAGAATCAAAAAGCAGAGGTAGGTATTGGGTGATTAAACCCTAAACCCTAAACCCTAAACACTAAACCCTAAACCCTAAACCCTAAACCCTAACAAGGTTTTTTTTGGGGTTGGCCTCCTCGAAAGGCGCCGGCGCCATCCCCGTGGTCAGAAGGCTGGCCCTCCCTCAGGGCCAGCGTCGTCCCCTATGGCCCCCAGTCATGGGGTTAGGGGATTTGAGGGGTTTGGGGGGGGTTTGGGGGGTTTAGGGTTTAGGGTTTAGGGTTAGGGTTTAGGGTTTGGGGTTTGGGGTTTCGGGTTTAAGGTTTAGGGTTTAGGGCTAGGGGATTAGGGGCTTGGGGGGTTTCGGTTTGTGGGGGTCGAGGGAGTTTAGGGTTGATGGTTTCGGGTCTAGCTCAGGTCAAGCCCCGAGCCCTAAACCCTGAACCCTAACCCCTAACCCCTAAACCCCTAACCCCTAAACCCCTAACCCCTTAACCCTAAACCCTAAACCCTAAACCCGAAACCCCAAACCCCAAACCCCAAACCCTAAACCCTAAACCCTAAACCCTAAACCTTACAGAAACTGAGGCGTCCAGCTGGGCAAAGAAGCAGACTGGCAGCAATCGCAGGCCTCGCTGTGGATGACGGACGCTGGGCTCCTTGGGGGGGGGGGGGGGGGGGGGGGGGGGTTTGGGGTGTAGGGTTTGAGGTTTAGGGTTTGGGGTTTGGGGTTTGGGGGTTTAGGGTAAGAACCCTGTAACTTTAGAGCTTGAATATTGATTTTTCAGGAGGGGCGAGGAGCACCTCCTTGGAGGTTCCTGGGAACTTACAATCCCGTTTGTCAGTCTACTTATAATGTTTAGGGTTTAGGGTTTAGGGTTCAGGGTTTAGGGTTTAGGGTTTAGGGTTCAGGGTTTGTTATCTACTTAGAGGACTAAAGGGACTTAGGGGGCTTATATAAGTACCCTGGACCTCCAAGTACTGTCGCGCTTGCCATGAGTCGGCGGCGCCTTTCCTTTTACCGCTATCCTTGTTACAACATTGTTAAACAGTCCTACTATGAGGGGGGGTAAGTCTGCAGTTTTATGTGTACGGCCGGTTTTCATGGAAGCCGAAATACTACACCTCCAAAACCACAGCCAGCAGAACCCTCAAGGCCTCTAAAACCCTAACACCCTCAAGAACCCAAAACCTTCTTTGCAGGTTACCCAAGCATCCTATAAGACTATAAGGGTGTCTAGATTGTGGGATCGTAAGGTGGACCCTCTATCCGAGCCCCGAGTCCACTGAGGACAACCCGAGCCGCCAAGCGGAACGGGCAAACGTGGCAGATGCTTGGACAGCAGTTGCCCCAAAAATCTAAACCCTAAACCCTAAACCCTAAACCCTAAAACCCTAAAGCCCTAAAACCCCTACTGTCATCCTCCGAGCTTCCTTGAGAACCCCAAACCCTACCTTTTGTGTAGGCTCTTGCTATCGAGACCCAGTAAAGGATTCTTGGATAACCTGCAAAAAACCCTAAACCCTAAACCTGAAACCCGAAACCAGTTCTTGCGGTTTACCCTAAGGCTCTAAGGACTCTGATTCTGGGGCTTGGGGGCCCAAAGGCCTTGGTGTGTAAGGCCTTTTGGGGCCCCAAAGCCCTAGCATAAGAGTCCTTCGAGCCTTGGGGTGCACCACCTCTCCCGCATGCTATGTAGCAATGGCTTGATGAACGCATTACATTCTTAAGGGTACTTAAACTCAATAAAGAATAGAAAACCATCTTTCATACTACCACCTGGAGAGGGGGGGCTAAGGTCAGGTACGATAGGCTTTATTTAGGCGGCGTGATGGCTGCCGAGCTTGGTTCGAGCTGCTTGGCTATCGGACTCCACGAGTAGTCAAGATGTTGAGGTTGAATGTGCACCTTGTGTGTCAGTTGAGTCGGAGACCCTAAACCCTAAACCCTAAACCTTAAACCCTAAACCCTAAACCCTAAACCCTAAGCCCTAAGCCCTAAGCCCTAAACCCTAAACCCTAAACCGCAAGTGAGTGTGGATCTACCGAGGACATTCTGCCCTTGCTACGTGAGGAGGTTGTAGCTGCGCTGTGAGGCTGGCAGGCGCGGACAAGTAGATTAACATCATCGTCCTCAGCAGCTAGGACGACTCCATGTTGTACAGATTATGCCTGCGAGAATGCAGAAGTTGTACAGCTTTGGGAACCAAGCTTCAGCTTTTGGCAGGAAACAGTGCAGTATGCAGCGACTTGTCCATGGCCTAGAGTTTAGGGTTTATGGTTTAGGGTTTTAGGGTTTAGGGTGGGTATCCGGGTTCAGAAGCCTGTGTGTTCACGAGAGGCACGTGTTTTTGCTGGACCGCGCTCAGCCCGAACCATCGTACGCAGAAAAGCACCAGCAGAAAAGCACCACTAGCTAAAGCACAAACCAAGACACAAGCGCCAAGAGGCGCAGCCTGCTCCAGGAAGCTAAGTCGGGAGGTGTACGGAATTAGGGGCACCTTTTTGGGGGTCTGCTTTAGGGGTCCACTACATCGTTCATCAGCCCGCACGAAGTAGGGCCGGGCTTCGGACCCTGCAAGATCTAAACCACGCCAAATCCCTAAGCTCACCCCTTAAAACCCTGTATGAACGCTCTGCAGTTACTAACAGTCCTTAGTCGGGATTATCACAGGTACTTTAATCCCTATTAAGGACTGTTAGATAAGGGGGCACATCCCGATAGACTCTACAATAAACTCCCACAAGTTGGAACGTCATTCTCCTCATACCCCAAGAGGGTTACTAAACGGAGTCCCAGCACTAATCGCCCTTAAACCATGTTATGGAGTTTGCTCTAAATGCGGTTGAGATCATCTGGAAACCAAGATAGCGCCAGACTCCAAAACCAAAAGACATCCATCCAAGCCCCCAAGCACCTCAACCCCTAAGACCTAGACCCAAAAAACCCATGATCACTAGATCCTAACCCTAAACCCCCCTCCTCAACCCTAAGCCCTAAACCCTAAACCCCTAAACCCCTCAACATGCAACCCTCAGCTCCCAACCAAGCAAAAAAGTTGAGGCCCGACGTGCTCTTTGAGGCGGTGAAGCCGCAGGTTGTAATGGTCACCAGCCCGGCCCTCACCTGTGGGGTTTCGGGCTTAGGGCTTATGGGCTCATGGGCTCATGGCTCAGGGCTTAGGGCTTAGGGCTTAGGGCTTAGGGCTTAGGGCTTAGGGCTTAGGGCTTAGGGCTTAGGGCTTAGGGCAGACAGGGTGTGCAAGCCCAAATTTCCAAAGCCCCACAGCCCGAAAACAACCCATGAAAACAACCCATAACAAGCCTTGAAACAAAACAATCTTTAAGCAACAGGACTCTGCCCCCTAACTTCAAAAGTCAACTACGAAAGCCCGAAACCCTAAACCCTACAAACTAAACCCTAAACCCTAAGCCCTAAACCCTAAACCCTAAACCCTAAACCCTAAACCTTGCAGCCAAGAAACAGGTCCCAACGCCGACTTCGGGGACAGCAGCGATTCCGAGGGCGAGGCCTTCGGGCTTCGGGCTTGGGGCTTCAGTACCCTGCACCTTGGGGTTTAGGGTTTAGGGTTTAGGGTGTAGGGTTTAGGGTTTAGGGTTTAGGGCTACCTAAGAGTATGATATTCAAGCATAATATAGCAACATCCTATAACTTAGGAGGGTTTTGGAGGCTCTTGAGGTCCGGGGTTTTGAGTCATCATAGGGCTTGGGGTTTGGGTTGGAGGGGTATAGAGTCTAACCCTTGAGTGCACTGACTTGTTTCGGGGTTTGGGTAGAATGTCAGTTTTTTGCAAGTTCAGCTCTCAAGCCAGCAGTGCAGTCAACAGGTCAGGGTCAGCTGGGTCTCGCATGTCATACGTAGTACCAGGCAGTTTTCAAGACCCATCGAATGGTCACTGAACGTCATGCGCGTGTTTTTCACGCACAGGCCATGTGACCCCAAATGCTTGTCTGCAGGGTTGTTGCAATGCTCATGGTTTCTAATCCCAGCATGTCACAGATGTGCTTACAGGTGCCTTCGGTGCCAGATCTCGTCCAGTTGCGACAGAGCTCTACTGAGCCATCCCCTCCAAACCCAAACCCTAAACCCTAAACCCTGAACCCTGAACCCTGAACCCTGAACCCTGAACCCTAAACCCTAAACCCTAAACCCTAAACCCTAAACCCTAAACCCTAAACCCCAAACCAAGCTCCAAGCATGCCAATCCGAGCTGGTACAGCCAGCGCCCTAAACAGAACCCAAGGTCTCAGACGCAAGCCATGACTGCCCCCACACACCCCCCCCCCCCCCTGGTTGCCAAAAACTAGGCCCTTTCGTAGCCACCTTCTTGAAAGGGGTTCGGTAGGACATCCGATCAAGCCTAAACCCTAAACCCTAAACCCCAAACCGCAAACCCCAAACCCCAAACCCTAAACCCTAAACCCGGAATTCGAACAACCCTGCAGGACCCCGCGCCATCCGCACCCCGGCTCTTCCGGCACGCTGACCACGAGCGGGAGTGGACTCGACTCGAGTTTCGCGAGTGGGCGGAGGCGGTGAGCGAGAAGCACGGCTGCTTTGCGCAGAAGTAGTTGTTTGCATCTGGGTAGTTCTCTAAATTAGGGTGCCTTTTTGGGTACCGATCATAAGGCGGCACCCTTTAAAAAGGACCCCCCAAAAAGGGACCCTAATTTAGAGAACTACCCATGTGAGTTGTGCCTAGGAACCCGAGTGGGCCCTTAGACCCTATTGAGGCACTGGTATGGTATCGGTTTCGGCACGCCTTCTATTCCTGAGCGACTAGGATTTCGGGTCTAGCATTGAGCCGAAGCCCAAAAAATAGTTCAAAGAACGGACAACAGTAGCAACCTCTTGTTCGGGCGCCCAGGTTGAGGGGTTCAGGGTTTCGCCGCCTCAGGCCGACATCTAGTTCAAGACCTCAAACCATAAACCCTAGACCCAAAACTCCTCAAGCGCTTCAACCCTAAAACTCTGCAACCCCTTAAACCCTTAAAAACCCTTAAACCCCTTGAACCCTTAAACCCTCAAAAGCCCTACTCCTCCCGCCCCCCCCCAAATGAACCTCCAAACTCCCTACACCTTAAACCCGAAACCCTAAACCCTAAACCCCAAAACCCTAAACCCTAAACCCCTAACCCCTAAACCCTAAACCCTAAACCCGCAACCCGAAACCCTAAACCCGAACCCCCTCCCAAAACGAAGCCCAGGTTACTGGATCTCGGAGCTGGGTGGTGTGGGCCACCTCCCCGACCTCGAAGCACAAGGTGACAGCTCCTCTGAAACCCATACCAAAACCCTAAACACTAAACACTCAACCCTACGTCACCAAGCCGGACTCCACCACAATCAATCGCTGGCCTAGACCCTAAACCCGAAACCCTAAACCCTAATCCCAGCCCCGAAATCCTGAACCTAGGGCGGGGGGGGGGGGGGGTGGGCGCGGGGCTCGGAGTTAGGGTTTGGGGTTGAGGGGTTTAGGGCTCGAGGAGGGTGTTTAGATGTTTAGGGTTGAGGGCTTTTCTGGGATGGACAAAGACCGAAGACTAAGTTCAACCGAGCCCGTTTAGGGTTTAGGGTTTAGGGTTTAGGGTTTAGGGTTTAGGGCTTAGGGTTTCTTCACCGGTTTGGGCTAGGGTGTTTTGGCTTTCTTGCGGAAGTTAGCCGTCCGAAAAGGACCTCCCTCAGTGCTCCCAAGCGCCTGTCTGCAAGGCGCCTTTGTATAAACCCTAAAACCCTAAACTCTAAACCCTAAACCCGAAACCCTTGTCTCAGGACGCGTCTTTTGTGTGCTTTCTCTGCCTTCCGGAGCACAGTAAACCCAAACAAAACCATAAGCCCTACAAGTAAGCCTGACAAACTCCATATTGCCTTATAAACCCTAAAGCCATCATAGATAGCTTGAAGCTTACAAACTCCATGTTGTCTTGTAGACTCTAAACCCTAAATCTTAAACCCTTAGCCCTAAACCCTAAACCCTAAGCCCTAAACCCTAAACCATCCCCACGCCTAACTAATGTATAACGGGGGGGGGTGTACTTAGGGGGAAAATTGGGCCACCACGGCAAAAATCTATAACGGGGGGGATCGGTATAGTGAGGTCTGAGGTGCCGACATTGCATGGATTCAAGCTGTGACATTGCCCGGCCGAATTCATGTTACGACTGGGAGGTACATGCCTAGCTTGGTGGTTGGTGGGTAGATACGGGGCAACACGAGCAGACAGTCTCATTGGATCTCAGCTCCAGGCTCCAGGCCTTGGTCTCTTGAGGTACATCCCCAACATTGTAATAGGGAGGCGGGGAATGTATGGGGGGGGGGGGTTCCGTCATACATTCTGCGGCTCCCGATGCAGCTCCATGAATTCTAAGAGGCAGCCCCTGGATTTCTAGGAAATTACGGAATGTAAAGGGGAGGGGGGGGGGGGGGCTTACATTTCTCAGATCCCCGCAGCAGGCCACGTCCCAGCACGTCCCCAAGAAACTTCTCATAGAGATTCACACTTTGCCACCAACTCTTTTGCCAACTCAGGCATCGTAGCTCGTCGTTCCGTTATCAGGTGCTCTTCCCAACTCACGCCTGAAAGGCCCATGGGGGGATCGGCTTTTTCTGTGATTACAAGCGACCGAAGAGCACGATCACATGTCATTAGGGTCCGTTATGCATTTCTCCTGGCCTGTTAAACCCAGGAAATTAATGTACAACGGGGGGGGGGGGGGGCGTCGTAAGTAGGAGTTCGGCGTAGGTATCCTAAACCCTAAACCCTGAACCCTGAACCCTGAACCCTAAACCCTAAACCCTAAACCCTAAACCCTGAACCCTAAACCCTAAACCCTAAGCCAGCATAGATCAACTCTGGGAGGCCCCTGCACCCAGCTTGTGGTCTTCGAGCGTAAGGATGTGGAGGTTGGGAGCGAAACCCGAATGTGTACTGTTTAGGGTTCACTGTTTAGGGTTTAGGGTTTAGGGCTAGGGTTTAGGGTTTCGTGGTTCCGAGTAGGGAATGCATCCCCGAATCTTTACCCTGGATGATAGTAGGGTACTGCGTAGTGCTTAAGCTAGCTAAGCCCCCTCAACCCTAAACCGCCAGCGACTTGGCACAGTCCAGGCAGTTCAGGGTTTACAGGGTTGTCGGCCTTCCGGCACTTCCCTCCTTCTTCTAGACCTTCCAATAAACACGGTGAAGGAGACGGGGATGCAGGAGGAAGAGTGCGCCTCCTTTGCGGGCATGGAGTCGCAGGCGGACCGCAAGTGGCCTGGGGTTTTCTGTTGCGGATTACAGGGTTTAGGCCTGGTAGGTTTCTAGATGATGGCCCGGTTATTTGGAAGTTCATGGTACTTGAATTTACCAATGGTAGCTGTGCTCATAACCCACTTATAAGCCCCCTTGAGTACCCTGATGTGGTGATAAGTACAGTTATTATAAGTACAGTTATCACTGGTTAAAAAGTACCATGAACCTCCAAGAAGGGAGACACCAACTACACCCTCAGGAGGTTCGACTCAGTGTTCTGGCTGCCTTGGTTTGTCGGTGGTTTTCGTGAGCTGGATACGGCCTGAAGGGGATCGTAGCAGTTCTGACCGAAGCCAGGTCTACATCACACTTCACAACTAGCCATGACAGAAATTTAGTGTTTAGGGTTTAGGGTTTTTGGTTCGTTTTTGTTTACATTCATCTCGAGCCCAAAGCCGCCCCATTATGTAAGGTTGGAACCATGTGCCATTGGTATGGTCCCTTGCCCTTGTTTACAGGGACTTAAACGGGATGCGAAGTATGAACCCTTATTCTGTATAGTGTGTATATGGGTTATACAACAAGGAACCCACATCAGGGGCCCATACTTCGGATCCCCTAATTATCAGTCCCGAATAGGGATTGTCGTTTGGAGGTACTACTTGGAGGTTCATGGTACTCATGCCCAACTAACGTTGTATTTATAACTGTACTCATAACCATATGAGGGCTTACTAGCGGGTCGTAAGTACAGTTATGATTCGTTAATAAGTACCACGGACCTCTAAGTACTAAGGACTGCTAGTATAAGGAGGACATCCCAACCCGAATCCCTAAACCCCTCCGCTCCACCAGGTGGACTTCAACGAAGTCCGCGAGCAGTCGGCGCGCTCCGAGGAGCTCGCTGGCGCCCCCGACTGCACATCTGAAGGTTTAGGGTTAGGGTTTAGAGTTTAGAGTTGGCTTGAGGTTTAAAGGCGGTTGTGGCGTTTAGAGAAAGGTACCTAGAGCTCCAAGTTGCGAAAGCAGAGGCCTGTGTTTTTGTACATCCTAAACCCGAAAGCCCCAACCCCCAAATCCACAGCTCTACGACCACCTCTATACATCCTCAGCTGTAGACTCTGACCCCTACCTCTGTCGGGTTCAGGGCTCAGCATTCAGGTCTAGGGAGCACCCTAAAACCCAACCCCTAGTGCCGGCTGAGTCTCCCAGACTCCCCTGAGCTCCGACTGCCCACCCAAACCCTCCCCCATAGACAAGCTTGGGGCTCAAGGTTTGTAAGGGTTCGGGGTTGTAAGGGTAAAGGGTTAAGGGTTTAGGGTTTAGGGTTTAGGGTTTACGGTTTAGGGTTTAGGTTTAGTGTTTGGGGTTTAGGGTTTAGGGTTTAAGGTTTATCGAAGCCCCACAACCTAGTTATAGAACCACCCTCAATCCAGAATACCTTCAAAGTACCCAATTTTTTTCAACCCACAAACCCCCAAACACCCCAAACCCCAAAACCCTAACCCCCAAATCCAAAGCCCTGAAAGCCCTAAACCCCCTCCTAAGCAGCTCGTCCGAGGCTCTGGCAGTGGACTCTGGAAGCTGGTGCTTCGGGAGGGGGAGGGAGATCCTGCTCCGAAGAACTCCCGAGACCCCTGGCGGCAGGTTCAGGGTTTAGGGTTTAGGGTTTATTACTTTGACCATAAGTATAGACCCTAAACCTCAAACCGACGCGAAGCCCTCAAGCCTCACTGTCGCTAAACCTCGCGAGGTGAACCTGCACTACTCCACATACCTGGCAGATGGCAGGCGCCCTAGGGTTCGGGAGGCCCATAAGCCTGTGAACCCAAAACCCTAAACCCTAAACCCGACACCCGGAAGCCTCAGGCCCTTATAAAATGGCAATGATGAACCGAAGCCCAGACACCTTATAACCCCCAAAGCTTTCTAGCCACTTTGGAGCTCGTAAACCTTATCACCCCTGTATATAAGTCATTCATAACCCTCATAACCCTAAGCCCAAAGTCCCTGTAAGTCCCGCAAACCTTACCCTATAAGTCCAGAACATACTGGCTTCTAGGAGGGAAGGAAGGAAGCACCTTTAAGGGGCAAGGGGAGAGCTCCTAGAAGGGACCCGTATATAGTCCCGAAAACAGCCTAAGTAGGCCCCAAAATATCCCCTGAAATACCCGTAGGGTCCCTGAAAAAGGGTGCCTCCTATAGTCCCTTGATACCTAACGTACCGCCCCCTTATATTCACTATACGCAATAAGGGCCCAAACTTCGGATCCCCTTTAAATCCATTTAAAGAAGGGTAAGGGACCACACTAAGGGCCCATGGCTCCAACCTTAGATTTCATCCTAAACCCTAAACCCTGAACCCAAAAACCCTAAAACGTAAACCCTAAAGCCTAAACCCTAAACCCTGAACCCTAAACCCTAAGCCCTAAGCCCTAAACCCTAAACCCTGAGAGGCGCGTGGACACCAGCCGCGAGGGCAAGAGATCGATGCCCTGTGCCTTCCAGCTCGGCCGACAGGATCAGGCCGACTCCCCGAAGCCCGAACCCTGAAACCCTAAACCCTAAGCCCTAAGCTCTGAACCCAAGCCAAGAGGGGGTTTACAACAATAAGAATATGGGTACCTTATTGGGTTCCTTGTTATAAGGGAACCCCTATATTCGTGAATTGTCACCGCCAGGGGGTGGAGGCGTGGCATCTGGCCGCCGAGACCATGCGCTGTGGCGAGGCGGCTGGGGGATCGGAACAAAAACTCAAGAAGGTAGACCTTACAGACCTGAACCTACACCCGTTATGTGGAGCCCCCTTCCCCCTCCACCAAAAGCAGCCCTACTTGGGAGGTTTCGACATGCCCTGAACCCTAAACCCTAAACCCTCAATCCAAATCCTAGAATCCCTAGACATGAAAAATACCCACGATCCTAAACCCTAAAGCCTGAACCCTGAACCCACAACCTAACATCCCCAGATTTCTCTAAAACCCTAGATCCCTCCCCTGGACCCTATTCCCTAAAACCGTCAACCCCAAAAACCCCAGAACCCTAAACCCCTAAACCCTAAAACCCCTAGAACCCCAAAACCACAAAAACCCTAAGCCCTAAACGCCTCCCTCGCCCCCGCAGGTGGCGTGGGTCCAGAGCCCCTCGCGGTATGCGTACGGAAGCCGAGGGGCCCGCACCCCAAGGGGTTGATGTGTGTTATGGATGGTTTAGGGTTTAAGGTTTCGGGTCTAGGGTTTAGGGTTCAGGGTTTGGGGTTTAGAGAGTAGGTTTTAGAGATTAGGTTTCCAATGGAAGGGTTCATTGTTCTCGGTTTGGAGTTTGGGGCCGGGTGTTGACGGTTTAGAGGAGTAGAGGCTGAGGGATTCTCGGCTCAGGTTTTAGTGTTTTTAATGCTCAAGAAGTGGAGTTTACTTCGGGTGCAATGTAGCTTCAAGCGGGAGGGTTGTTTAGGGTTTAGGGTTTAGGGTTTAGGGTTTAGGGTTTAGGGTTTAGGGTTTAGGGTTTAGGGTTTAGGGTTTAGGAAGTCGAAAAGGATTCGGGTTCAGGCCATGGAGCTTGGGGGTGCTTCTTGCCTAGAGGTTGGAGGTGGTGGAGTGCACAAAACTCTTGCAGCAGCGCGCCACAAGAGTTAGGGGATCAGGCTTTAGGGTTTAGGGTGTAGGGTTTAGGGTTTAGGTTTAGGGTTTAGGGTTTAGGTTTAGGGTGTAGGGTTTTCCCCCCTGTTTTGCGGTCGCCGCCCTCCTCTTGAATGCACGGGGGGCTCACTGTGGGGACGACATGAACCTTGAAATTGGGATGGCATACCCCATGCGAGCATGATCTTGTTTCAGGCAGATGAAGCCATAAAACTCACCTTTTTGAGGGTTCACTCTAGGCTCTAGGCCTCCCTGACAAAGGACAAAGGGACCCCTGCTTTTGCAATGCCATACTGAGCCATCGCCTGGACCCAGTAAAGACGCAGCCGAAACCCTACCTGGGTCCCAAATTGCATACCAACTACTTCGGTGGCTGGTTCCCTGTACAATTGTTTGTCAGGGTTCGGGGCCCGAAGCCAAAAACCACGGGCAGCGCTCTTGTATGAGGCGTAGAAGGCAGCGGTATATCGTGGGGTACTACTGATTCTACAAGAGGTGTATGGGGGGAAACCTCAGCCTCAGAAACAATAAAGCCCGAACCCGAATTAAAAAACCCTAAACCCGATAAACCCCAAGCCCTAAACCCTATACAGCCTTCCCCTGAGGCCCAAAATAGTCCAAAAGCCTCAAATGATATGGCCTGTGGGCCCCAAAACCCTTAAATAAGAGTCCTTTGAACCCTAAACCCTAAACCCTAGACCCTAGACCCTAAGCCCTAAACCCTAAGCCCTGAATCAGAAAGAGGCGCCTCCGCACATCCCCGCGGGCGCGGAAGTCTGGTTCTGCCTGGAGTTGACCAGCGTCAGACCGCCCTGTACCGTGAAGCGCCTGGGCGTCTGTTTAGGGGCTTCAGGGTTGGGGTTTTCGGGTTTAGGGGTTTAGGGTTTAATTGGGGTTATAGGGGGGGTCTTTTGGGGATGTAGGGTTGTAGGGTTGTAGGGTTTGGGCAGGCCCAGCGTTTGGGGCTCCACCTCAAGTACACGGACCTTCAAACACAAAGCCCTGTAGGTGTACATGCCTTTGTTGGGAGAGAGGGCGGGGGGGGGGTTGGGGGAGAAGAAGAGAAGAAACGAGCATTCCTTTCACCTGAGCCTATAAGACCTCAACCCTGCACTCTAACCCTTAGCCCTAAACCTTTAGCCTCGGTCTCCTGAGCCTTATGTCATGATGGGCCCCTGGCAAGGCGTGTTTTCGCCAACTGATGCGAGTTAAATCCAACTCTCCCCAGAAATGTGCACCCCCCCCCCCAAAAAAAAAAAAAAAACAAATCTATTGAAGGCGACCTTGGCTAATCTAGAAAGCGCTAAACCCTAAACCCTAAGCCCTAAACCCTAAATAATTGTTTCAAGGGGAATCCCTTGTGGGGTGTTATGTCCGGGCCACCATGCCAGCACAGGTTCCTGAATCGTGCGGCGGATGCCCTGGAAGAAGCAGACAAGCATATGGAGGCAGAGCCGCCCCCCCCCCACCCCCCACACCTCTCCTAGAAGGGATGCCCCCGAAGAGGCTAGAAGCGCTTGTTCCCGTATTGGAATTATGTACCGCGCTGCGCTTTGGGGTGAAAAGCCCTGATGTAAAGTCCCAGAACCCTCGGCCTTTGCCCAAATTCAAGAACCCCAGTCATTATCCCCCCCTGCAGGTCGGCCCTTGCCTTATGTCCCAGAAGCCTAACTACTACCCTGAAAACCCAAAACCTTAAAACCCTAAACCCTCCCCAAAAACAACCCTAATTAGTCATCATTCCCCCTGCAGGTTGGCCGCGCGGACATCAAGCGCCAGGCCTTTGCACAGGGCCGTCAGGCCTTCCGCCGCGCGGTTGCCGCCGTGCCGGACGGGCTTTGGGGTTGTTCGGGGTTTAGGGTTTTAGGGTTTAGGGTTTAGGGCTTTTAGGGTTTAGGGTTTAGGGACTTGGGATGTTACCCCTTGTACTAACAGTCCCGAATCGGGATTATGGTACCCCCTAATCCCCATTAAGGACTGTTAGTACAAGGGGGAACATCCCAAGGTCAGGGGTTCTGGGGCTTAGGGGCTTCGGGGTGTAGGGTGGCTTGGGGTTGGTTGAGTTACATTGTCAACCCCAGCAAGCCTCCAAAAGAAGCGGTCCATTTTAAATTCTTAGGTTCCTGGTTGAATCCTAGACTTAGAACCCTAAACTCCCTAAACCCTAAACTTCGAACCCTAACCCCTAACCCCTGCATGCTAAACCCTAAAGCCCAAACCCTATAAGGTTTTTGACCCGAAGTTCGAAATTCTGGAGCCCTGGGTGCTCAGTCACGCGGCCCCTTGAGGATAAGCTGCTGCTGAGGCAAAGTGACGCGCCTTGTCTGCGCATAGCGTGTGAGCGCCTAGGGTTAGGGTTTACCGAGTGTCGGGTCTTCCCAGACTGCTTCTGTTTTGGAGCCCTAAACCCTAAACCTCAAACCCTAAACCCTAAACCCTAACCCCGAAAAGCCTGAAAACCTTTAAACCCTCCTAAACCCAGAACGAACCCTGAGGAACTCATCGCCCGCTTCGCCAAGATGGAGCGGGCTTCCCTACTGAACCAGGCAGAGAGAGAGAGGGGGGCTGGGGCAGCATTTACTAGGATGCCCAGTAGTACCCTTATTCCCTTTTTGGGGGGGTTTAGGTTCCCTTATAAACCCCTTTAAGCAAAAAAGGGCACCCTTTTTAAGCCTAGGTTACTGGGCAGCCTAGTTTAGGGCTTGTCGGGGTTTAGTGTTTCGGGCAAGAGGGGGTTCCGGAAGCCTACCCTGCACCCGAAGCCGCAACCCTAAAGAATGTTACCGTGATCACCCGTACAAGCTACGCTGAAGATTGGTTCTACCCAGCTACCCTGAATATTGGTTCAAGGTCTCTTGATGGCAGGAGCTTTGGCCGAAAGAATGGTTGAAGAGGATCCTGACGAAACCCAAACCCCCAAAAAAACCGACTTGGGGTGCTCATGACTTGAATACAGGAGGGTTTAAGGTTCGGGGTTTATAGGGTTTAGGGGTTAAGGGTTTAGGGTTTAGGGTTTTTGGGTACGTCCCAACATCATCCCCTTGAACCCCTTAGAGGTTTAGCAAACTGACAGGCGCACTGCTGCCTGAAGCTCGGCGAGTCCGTTCCGGAGTCCAAGGCTGAGGCACAGGACCACTTCCGCGAGGCGCTGCAGGCGCCCCGCAGTTTACTTCATGACGGTTCCTTTTTAGGGGTGGCGGTTTGGGGTTTAGGGTTTAGGGTTTAGGGGTACTCGAACAAGTACCCAATCCGGCCCCCATCTGCGCGCATGGAAGTCCTTGGATGTTGTTCACCTTGATGCTCAAGCTGGGGCACTCTGTTGCAGTCAGATAGAAACATCCCAAGGTCGCTATTGATCCTTGCTCCCGCAAGATAAGCGTCTGCAGGATGAATGTCATGAAGTGTAGTTTTGTGTAACAATAGTTTTGTGTAACAATAGGCAGCAATTGCGCGTGAGGCGTATGCGCGATCGCCTCCTCTAAGGGCATGATCTGCACATGTTCCTTGGCACAGTCTGACCTAACCAAGCACACATTCCTAAGTTGGCCTGCTACGCCTCGCAGTTTTCATGGCGGATCCGGACTTCAAGCAAGCGCAGGACCGTTGGTCAGAACGCCTGCTCTCTGAAGAAAGATTCGCCGATGCGGTGGCGATCCTGGGAGCAGAAGGCCAGCGGGTGCCCTTCATTCGCGCTCACCTGGCTGCCCTGTCCGAACCCCTCTGCGCAGCTTTGTATGGCGACTTTAAGGAGAACGCCACGCGCGAGATCACACTGAAGGACGTTGATGCAGAAGCCTTCGACGTCATGCAGAGGAGCTCACACCATCTCGACTGCAAGTTGACTCCTGAACGTGCCATCTCCACCCTCCAAGCTGCCAAGCTCTACCTCATTGATGACCTCAGCAGACACTGCCTGAGGTATTTGACAAGTTTGCAGCAGTCAGAATTGGACTTGAAAGTGCGGACAATCACTGCAGCACTCAAAATGTCGTACTGCCTACCAGAAGACTTGCTTCTTCGGTATTGCCGCGAGATGTTGCTGAATAGCAAGGGCCTGATTGAATCGCCAGCTTTCGCTGAAGCACATGGATCTATCATACATGCGTTGATCCAGTTGGATGAGTTGGAAGTCAACGAGGAAGTGCTTTGGAGCCAGCTCGTGGAGTGGTCTTCCAATGCAGTGCGCAAGCCGGAGATGCTGGGTCCATATGCGGATGCTGTTGGCACATCTACGAAACGACAAAAAGGAGAGTCAGATGGAGATGACGGCCTTGGAGGCAATGAAAAGGCACAGCGATCAGCCATCATTCGTATGATCGCAAAACACATGCGCTTTGCGGGTGTCAGCAAAGAGTTCTTCTTTGACAGTGTGAGAACGTGGTTGCCGCGTGAGGACAGTGATGCCGTCATAGGTTGCTTGTGGCTGGGACGCCAATCGCCCGACGTCTGGGCTTGCAAGCGGCAAGGCCTGCCGACCAGCGAACGCATACCAGCTGCAAACGTCACAGTGACACAGGAACGTCCAGATGCACAAGGACAAGGGGTCCAAGCTTTGCTAGCGGGTTCCGTGTGGAAGCCCCCTGCAACGAACAGCCGCTTGAAAATCAGCGCGCCTGCCTCGATGAGCAAAGTGGCGCTCAACTTTTCTCCCCAAGGTTCCGTGTGGAATTGCCATCTGCAGTACACAGTATTAACAGGAGTATTTAAAACGCAGCCTAGCAGCATTGATGTTGAGGGTCGAACTCTGACATTTGAGTTCGGCCGACCTCTGCGCACCTGTTGGATTCATCCTGGCACCCTCCCCGAGGATGCAGCTTCATTGACACAGGTGACAATCTTTCGGCGCAAAGCACGAGCTGATGTTGCCGAGGAGGCAGCCAGCCGTCTGTGCAAGAACCTCTTCCCATCCAGCACGGATGCCGCCTCGTCTCACTAATCTTGTCACACACGTGATTGGGCGCGTGAATCTGCAGGGGGATGCAGTGAAGAGAATACGGTTTGCGCTGCAGCATTGTGGGACGTTTGCCTTGACCATGCCATTCCTCGAAACAAGATCCTCAACCCTAGGCCTAGGCCCCGAAATGCTCAATATTTTTTTGACATGTGGATGCGCTCGCATGTGTACATGCTTGGGTCGAAGAATGGCCCTGAACCTTTCCGAAGCCCTCAAGCTTGCAACCCTGCTATGCCCTATACACCCTCAACCCCTAAACGCGAGGCCCTGGTGGCTTGGTCTGAAGCATTCGCCACATCTGAGCATTTTGAAGGCCCCAAACCCTTTGATAAAGAACAACTCCTCTGATGGTGAAGGGCATCCTCCTTAATTAAGCGGTCTGGGCGTTTTGGCCTTATAGGGAAGTTTGAGTGGAGTAGCGCACTTCTGATTCTGTTTATGCCTTGCAGGTCTCTGCGTTGTGAAGGCAGGGCTTAAGTCTTGATGCCGAAGGAGAGCTTTTCGTAACTCCCAAGCCACACCCCTTAACATAGGGGTCGGAATAATTACTAGTAGTATTCCCTTATGGTCACTATAATAACCGCCACCCCCCCCCAAAAAAAAAAAAAAAAACATTCTAATTATTAAGGCCCTGATGTTAATGCTTACAGGGCCTAAACCCTAAGCCTGAAGCCCTAAGCCCTCAGCGCTAAGCCCTAAGCCCTAAACCCTAAACCCTTATTCGCCACTTCACCAGGCCTGCCGGACCCTCCTCGACCGGCATGGGCCCTGCGACACACCGGCGGAGGATGGCCATCCACCTGAGAGCATGGCCCAGGTGCGGATTTCGAATATAGGGTTCTGAAGGGAGGTTTAGGGTGTAGGGTTTAGGGTTTGGGTTTTAGGGTTTAGAGGTCAGTCGGGTTTCGGATGTCGGGCTTATAGCTTATAGACAAGTTCCACGCGCACCCCTACGTGGGTCGCGCGTTGTGTTGCATACCAAGGCTTGCGTTCCCTCGGATCATGTACCTGCGTTCATAATGCGAGCTTGCAAGGCGGGTGGAGTTTGAGGAATTCGCATGCCCACACGAACAGGGACGTCTTCGGGTTTAAAGAGTCTAGGCCGTAGTAGATCACTCTAAACTCTACACCCCAAACTTTCCCATTCTTCCCTGGCGTGTCGGGTAGGTCGCCGGCGCTCTGCGGTGCGCCTCACAGTCGGATGAGCTGCCGTGGATGGCAAAGGCCTACTTTCGAAGGGGACTGGCAAAGGAGAGGCTGCATGGCTTTTAGGGTTTAGGGATAAGGTAGGGTTTGAAAGAAGAATCTGTGCGCCCTTTAGATGTGGGGGTCGGGGTCTAGGGTTTAGGGTAGCGAGTCGCGTTTTGAGGGCGCTCAAAGTTTGGGTGGTGCTTATGGACCTGCACTTAACATGGCACAAGTAAGATGCTGTGTAGCAACCTTCAGCCCCATCTCCTACCTCGTTATGTGGACTTCAGGGAGGGGGGGTGAGGGGGGGGAGGGGCATGCCACAACACTACACCCTAAACCCTGAGCTCTCAATGTGTCAAGAGGAGAAGCTCAAGTATCTGACAGATGCCATCGCCGACTTCGAGGCCGAATGTTAGGAGCCAAGGAGGCTAGAGGGTTGAGGGCCGAGGGCGGAGGGTAGGGCGTATTCTTTATAGGTTTCTGTTAAGACCCCACCCCCCCCCCCCAGCCCCTCCCCCAACGGAAAAAGACAAAGAACAGATGCTAACAAAAATAGGAAAAGAAGAACATAATAACAATAACAAAAAATAGCAATCAGCATAATAGTAATAATACTAGTGATATTAATTAATTGTAATCGTAATAGTAATAGTAATAGGAATAGTAATAGTAATAAGAATAAGAATAAGAAGAATAATAATAGCAATAAACATTAGTCATAATCATCATAGTCATCAATAGTAGTAATCATAATGATAATAGTAATAACACAAATGGTAAGAACTAATAATCATAATAATAATAAACAATAATAACAATAAGAATAAGAGAGTTAACATCCCCTGAGTCATAAGCACTCGTTCTCGTTTGGAGGGGACATAGCTAGGATGTCCCTGTTCATGTGTTGGCTTTGTTGTTTTTGGTCCCCTCGTAGGGCTTAGCGACGAACCCTAAACCCCGTACATCGCATAAACCCTCCAACAACTCCAGGAACACTGACAAAAAAGCCTCTGGTCCCTAAGAGGCCCACTAAGACCCTGAACCCTCAAAGAACACACCTGCTTAACCGAAACCCTAAACCCCTTTATGCCCTATAAACCGAAGACCCCCCTCAAGAAGCAAAAAAACAAAACTAAGACTAAACCCTGAACCCTATAAACCCTAAGCCCTAAACTCTTGTGAACTTAACCCTAAACCCTCCAGGCGGCCGCCGAGCTTGAGCCCACGGACGCCACGATCGCCAAGCAGCTGCATGCGGCCAGGGCCCGCAAGCACAAGGCCCGGGGTTTCAGGGGGGAAACCTTAGGGTTTAGGGTTTAGGATTTAGGGTTTAGGGTTTGGGGTTTAGGTTTTAGGGTTTAGGGTTCGGGGTTTGGGCTTAAGGAGGCTAAGGGGAACCACAGGTTAAGGGTTTCGAGCTTGGGATTTAAGCTTTTTTGGTTTCGGGTTTGGGGTTGAGGATCTAGGAGGGCTGGATGCAAAGGGTTCGAAGTTGGGATGTTCCCCCTTATGCTTGCAGTCCTTAATGGGATTAGAAGAGGGAGCGCTGTAATCCCAATTAAGGACTGGTAGTGTAAGCGGGAACATCCCAAGTCAGAAGGTTTTAAAGGGTTTAGGGCTCAGAGGTTGTAGGGTTTTGGGTCTTAGGGTGCAGGATTTCGCCTCTAGGGTGCGGAAATGTTCACCCCAAACCTTGTTGTGTTCCAATTACACTCACCTGGGTGTTGGTGTGTGCCTGCGTGGGGTGGGAGGGGGGGGGGGGGGTTACAGGGTTAAGGGCTGTCCTCTGAGGCGGAACTGAAGCCCACACAGATGTTTGCCGGCATCCTCCAACGCGAGCGGGCGGAGCGTGAACGCGAGGATGCGGGGGCCGCGAGGGAGGGAGTGTGGGGTTCCTTGGAGATGAAATGAACCCCAAAAGGGTTTATGGTTCATATACCTTAATGAGAATTATAGTAGTATAGGGTATATGACCCCAATTTTGGGGTTCATTTTGGTCCCCAAGATTCAGGGTATGGACCCTTTCGGTGTGCCTTTTCGACGGCGGGCCCTAATTTTTGGGAACCCAGAAGGAACGGTCACCATAATTTGGAGAACTGGCTAGAGAGGAGGGGTCTTGGCATTAGTCATGGAGTTAAGGTCTGTCGGTTGTGGTGCTTGTCGGGCTCAAGATGTCAGGCTTTGGGTTTCGGTGTAGGGTTTTTGGGCCACAGTTGCGCAAGGATTGCCGTTCAGCGGTCTAGCTCCCTAAGCCCGAAACCGCACTGAACCCTACCTGAATCATCCAATCCCCAAAAACCCTCACAGGCCCCTCTGAGTATTGACCCAAAGACCCACAAACCCCAGACCTAAAGTCGGGCGCACAACTTCCTAGAGTCCTATAGATGGGTTTAGGGTTTAGGGTTCAGGGTTCACGGTTCAGGCTTCAGGCTTCAGGGTTTAGGATTTAGGGTTTAGGGTTTAGGGTTTTGGGTTTAGGGGTTTAGGGTTTAGGGTTTAGGATTTAGGGTTTAGGGTTGGGGGTTTAGAAGGGAGCCCTGCGAGCCCCAATCAAAGAGTCCTGCTGCTGGCCTCTGGTTTGATTAGCTTAAGGGTGTATAGGGTTTATAGGGTTTATAGGGTTTATAGGGTTTATAGGGTTTATAGGGTTTATAGGGTTTATAGAGTTTAGGGCAGGGTTTGGTTTTTCAACCATACTTCTATGAGACACGCCCCTTGTGGCAAGGTGTACATCTCGAGCCCAGTGGCTTTTTTCGTAGAATTTTGCAAACACCTCAAAAGATTCCCAGGTACGGTATATCCTGCAAATTGGACTCTTAGTAAGTCCTAAACCATAAACCCTACACCCTACTCCACAACCAAGTACCTGGTACTGGCTTGCCGTGAAGCCCTCTCGACGGCAAGGAGGCTGCTGCCGACCTGGCGGCGAGAAAACAACGCCGCGACTTGACCTCCATCCGGGGCTCCACTGTGTGCGGAGAGATGATTGAAGGGATTTAGGGTTTAGGGTTTGGGTTTAGGGTTTAGGGTAGACAAGCTTGAATGGCTTACTCCGACTTTAGGAGTTGCTAGATAGCAAAGCCTGGACCCAAACCCTGTTTGCGCACGACGTCAGGCGAGGAGCGCCTGCAACGTGAGGCCGCCCTGCGCGAGGCGGACAAGGCCACGGAGGCCGACGGCTCGGGTTAGGCTTTAGGGTTTGGGGTTTTTGGGTTTGGGGTTTAGGGTTTAGGGTTTGGGGTTTTGGGGTTTTGGGGTTTTGTGGTTTAGGGTTAGGGTTTAGGGTTCAGGGTTAGGGTTCAGGGTTCAGGGCTTATGGGGTTTAGGGTCTTTCAACTCCTGCTTGGAGCTCCTCATTGGTAAGTAGTTAGATATGGGGCTCGAGGGGACTAAATCAACGCTACAAGGCCTTGTGTTTCAAGGAATGACGGCCTAAGCAGCCCTGATGCAGGGCATTGCACAAGAGATAGCGACGTGCAATCAGCTCACGGCCAGCCGCTCGCTCGCTCGCACGTCATTTTGTAGTACCTAGTCCACCCATCCACAGACCCCAGCGAAACAGAACAACAAGAAGCCTGTGAAAGCCAAAGTTCCTAAATCGCCAAGATGCCCCCAAAACCTTTAGCCACAACTGCCCAAATCCCAACCCCTGCCCTCCCCCCAAAAAAAGCAAAAGAAATTGCAACATAAACAACAAGAACAAAAGAAATAGCTTCCCTACCACAGCACCCACAACCAATACTTCGAATTTCGAAGGTCGACACGTAGTGCTTCCGCTTCGTCATCGACCAGTCCCTGGGCAGCTAAGTGGGGTTCAGGGATTTGGTGCTCAGCGTTTTTGGGAAGGAGTCCTTCAGAAGAACCCCTCCAATAACCGTCCAGCTGCATGCTCAGGGTTTAAGGTCTCAGTGGGGTTTGGGGGGTTCAGGGTTCAGGGTTCATGGCTCAGGCACCTTGGGAGCTACCCGGCGGCTACTCCGCTGACTGCGTTCTGCCTGCTTGTGCTGCGACTACGACTGCGACACCTCGGCTTGCCGGAGCGAGAAGCTAGACACGCCGCGTCCGGGCGTGAGAGGTGTCCTGAGACGTTTGGGCTGCATGAGGTTTGCAAGCCTTATGAGGCTTCACTGTTCAGGGAATTTAAGGGTTGAAGGTCTAAGGGTCACTTGTCGGAGAGGTCGGGAGACACCCCTATGAGATCCTATGAGTGTTAGGATCCTAAGCCATCCATCACTACATGGAGACCATGAGGGAATACTAGCAGCAACTTACTTCGAGCCCTAACCCTAAACCCTAAACCCTAAACCCTAAACCCTAAACCCTAAACCCTAAACCCTAAACCCTAAACCCTAAACCCTAAACCCTAAACTAAGCCCCAAACGTTTCGGGCGGAATCTCGGGGCAGCCGGAAGCTCCCGGAAGCTCCGAGCTGGGCCAAGACTTACTGTTGGTTAGTAGGGAATGAGGTCATGAGGTACCCTATATCCCCCTACATATACCCTTTAAGGGATTTTATTGGGTACCTCATTAGTACCTTATTCATTCATCCCCTACTAACCAACAGAAATGGGAGCTGCCAGGAAAAAGAGACCGCTGGGCTCAATTGGGGGGGGGGGGGGGGCGGGGGTTCAGGGTTTGGGGGTGTAGGGTTGAGGGGTTTTGGATTTTGGGTTTTGAGTTTAGGGTTTAGGGGGTTAGGTGTGTTGGGGTTGATGGCTCGGGTTTAGTGGTTCAGGGGCCCTCCAGTCTCATCTTGAATGGTTTGCAACAGGTTTAGACGTTTTGCGTCGGGCTGGTGTCGTTTAAAGTGGAGGACTGAGAGGGCTCGGTGCTCATGAGCTGAGACTGATGTGTTCTTGGCTTGGAGGGGCTCACAGCTTACGGGGAAGTTTGAGGGTTTATGGTCCTCCCCAACAGTCAAGACCTCAGAAAACTTAGGAGGAAGTACTATAGGATGGCGACGTCAAGACTATCGGCCAAGTAACCCCGTTTCAAGACCCACACCCGAAACCCTAATCTCTAATTACACCCTAAACCTAAACTCATGAACTCCTAAACCCGAATAGGGTTTAGGGGTAGCCCTGTAATCCTCCAGCCCCCCTCATCCTCTGAACCCTAAAGCCCCCCCAAGCCCCTCCCCCACCCGCCAACAAAATAGTAACATCAGGAATGAGAACAATCACAATCACAATCACACAAGGTTTTAGGGCTTAGAGCCCCCCAAACCCTACTTGGAGGTTCATGGTACTTACTAACCAATGAGAACTGTACTTATAACCCTACTTCTAGTACCCCTAAAGGGCCTGATAGGGGTTATCCCAATTATAAGTAGGGTTATAAGCCCAGTTATAAGTGGCTATGAAGTCCCATGAACCTTCAAGTAAGCCCCAAACCCGAAACCCTAAACTAACGAAGCCCAATCCCGGCGAGGACGCGGCGAACTATTTTTGGCGCTTGGCCTTGGAGATGGCCACTGGGCCATTGTTTCGATTCGCGGGTATAGAGGGTTTAGGGTTTAGGAGTTTAGGGTGATATCCCTAAACCCGTATAGCGATTGAAGGGTTTAGGGCTTTCGCGAGTATAGAGGGTTAGGGTGTAGGAGTTTAGGGTCATAATCAAATTGAAACACTTATAGGGATTGAGGGCTTTAGGGTTTAGGAGTTTAGTTTGACACGGGCTAATTACAGGGCATGACAAGGGTAGTAGTAAGGTTTGGGCTTGTTTGGTCTGGTTTCAGGGTTTAACGCACCCATTCAGGGTGTGGGTTTAGGGTTTAGAATTTAGGATTTCGGGTTTAGGGTTGAGGGTTAATTAGGGATTAGGGTTTAGGGTTTAGTTGGGGTTATAGGGCCTCAGAGGGCAGGGCTGTTGACTGGAGGCAAAATGCGGCCCCTTTATAGGCTTTTGGCTGTCTCTATAGGATTTTGGCTGTTGCGACTGCTGGGGTTTAGGCTCAGGGTTTACAGTGTACAGTGTCAGTCTAGGTGGTGCTGTGCCTTCACAAATTCCGAAACCCTAGTCCCTAAACCCCCAAACCTTAAATCCCGAAACCCTGACAATTCCTAGACCCTAAACCCGAAACCCTAAACCCAGGTCGCGGCACCTCCTCCCAGCGACCTTGGGCCCGCGGAGGCACATTTCTTTGTTCGGGGTGCTGCCTTCTGGGGTTTAGGGTTCAGGGTTCAGGGTTTAGGGTTGAGGATTTAGGTTTAGGGTTTAGGGGTAGGGTTTAGGATTTAGGGGTTTAGGTGTTTAGGATTTACGGTATAGGGTTTATGGGTTTCGGGGGATTCAGGGGCTGTTTTTTGAGGGGATGCGTTCTTCTTGCGTTTTGCTTGTTATGTTGGAGGCGTTCGGGGTTTGTGTTTCTCCTGGTGGAGAGGGGTTTGGTTTTGGCGTTGGCATGCGGAATGTGATGCTCAAGTTTTGGGGGTGTGGGGCGTGTCTCGCCTAGAGCCCTAAAGCCCCTAAAGCCCCTAAATCCTCAAACCTCAACTCTGCATGGGTTGTCCTCCAAATTAGGTCCCTTGTTAGGTCTTATAGAAAGTACGGACCCAAACAAACGCCTAATTTGGAGAAGAAATTCTGTTCTAAACGCTTGCGCGCGCCGCCTCGGCAGCCGGGCCGGCCCCAGGACAGGAAAGGAGGAAAGAGGGTTTCGCAAAAAAAGGGAAGGGGAGGAAGGGCAGCGGGGTTAAAGGGGGGGGGGGGGGGGGGGGGGGGGGGGGGGGGGGGTGGAGGGGGGCGGGGGGTTGCAGCTCCTCCAAGCGATTGGGGGGGGTCCCACAGGGCGGGGGGGGGGGGGGGGGGTGGCGTCACAAAATTTTGCACGCGGGAAGGGTTGGGTTGGGGGGAAGGAGGCCCGATCCGGGTCGGCTTCTTCCAGACGCTTCTCGGCAGGAAGCCGAGGCGAATTTGGAGAAGAACCCCTGTTCTCCCTAAACCCTAGACCCGAGACCCTAAGCCCTGAGCCCTGAGCCCTAAGCCCGAAGCCCGAAGCCCTAATCTGAAACCTCCTCCAAATCATCCCCGAAGACTTGGCAAAGGCTCTCCGGAGGAATGAGGCGCTGGCCGCCAACTTCTGGGAGCTCAGGCGGCGGGCGGACATCTACTACGCCGGAGCCTCACGTTATCCGAAACCCTAAGCCCTAAACCATAGAACCTAGACCCTAAACCCTAGACCTAAACCCTATTGCAGAGTCTAAGGGTTCTGGGTTTAGGTTTAATTAGCTGGCTAGGGTTCCGTAAATCCGATAGCCGCACCTAAGCCCAGAACCACAAGACCTGAATCACCTTGATTCAGGGACTTTCTCCTACAGCTTACGGTTTCAAATTAGCAGGGCTTTCAGGGTTTGATTTCGAGATAGCTACCCTTGAACCTCCAAGTACCTTGTATACTGGCTCCTGACTGAACCCTGAACCCCAGCACAGCCACTGGTGTCAACATTTGTCTGACTCGGGAAACCCCTCCCCAGTGTGTGCCCTTTACTTCATTTTTACCAGTAGGGGCCAGGTCGCCGTTTCAACCCCGTGATAGCCTAAAACCGCTACACTCCCTCAACCCTAGACCCTAGACCCGAGACCCTAAACCCTAAACCCTAAACCCTAAACCCTAAACCCTAAACCCTAAACCCTAAACCCTAAACCCTAAACCCTAAACCCTAAACCCTAAACCCTAAACCCTAAACCCTAAACCCTAAACCTAACCCTAAACCCTAAACCCTAAACCCTAAACCCTAAACCCTAAACCCTAAACCCTAAACCCTAAACCCTAAACCCTAAACCCTAAACCCTACCCCTGACTGAGGCCTATTCGTACATCCACTCCTACATACAGGCCATGCTCTACAAACTTGACAGGTCTAGGAGTTCAGGGCTTCGAGTCCAGGGGCTCAGGGGTTTAGGGGTTTAGGGTCCAGGGTTTAGGGTTTCGGGTTTAGGGTTAGGGTTTAGGGTTTGGGACGGGACAGGGACCGGGGACTTCACGAAGAATGCCCATGCGGCCTTCGGGTACGGTGAGTTTAGGGCGTCAGGGTAGAGTTGCGGTATCGGGGCATGTGCCTCATCGGACTACTACACAGGACTCACAGTGGGCCCTAGTTCCCTTTTTGTTAGGGTTTAGGTTCCCTGATACGTCCCTCCGAAGCCCTAAGCCCTGATATTGTCTATGTGTTGGCCCTAACATCCCAGGCTCTGGATGGTGTTTCAGTTTTTGGTTGGCATTTGATTCATGGTGCAAGCACCCCATCAGAACCCTGGGTGTTAGATGTTAGTGCCCACTGCGTTCTAGACCTGCGAGCGCCGCGATGACGGACATCGAAGCCTAGTCAACAAAATGGCTCGCTGTGGAGAACCTAAAATTAGCTACATCTAGCTGACATAATTCGGAGGTATGGCATGCAAGTCTCCAGGTTTCGTATTATGTTAATGTAGTTCACCCTGAACCCTCAAGCCTAAGCCTCAACAACCTGAAGCCACAACCTCCAACCTCCTTAACGCCGACCCAGACGAAGCACCAGTCCAAACGCAAGCAAGGACCTAAACTCTAAACTCTAAAAAAGAATGGGGCCTTAATAATTACAATGGGTTTTGGGGGATATTGGATTGTATAGTGATACAGGGACCATAAGGGGTTACCATTAGTAATCACTCCGACCCCTATACTGGACCACAGGAGCCTTTCACGACACTGCTGCCGGAGCACGTGTTTAACTGCGCACTGTTCCTGTGGCCCGGCTGGAACTCACCAAAGCCTTGAACTCCCTTGGCCCGAAACCCAAACCCTAAACCCTAAACCCTAAACCCTAAAGGCCCTAACTAATTCCTGCTTAGCCTGTAGGCTGAAAGGCCAAGAAGCCCTGGAAGCCCTGAAGACATAAAGGCAACCTGCAGTCACGAAGTTGCGCCTACAATCCTCGATCACCTCGAGTCGAGGGCGGGGCTCTAGAACGAAAACCCTCATTAGGGTTTAGGGTTTAGGGTTTAGGGTTTAGGGTTTAGGGTTTAGGGTTTAGGGTTTAGGGTTCAGGGTTCAGGGTTCAGGGTTCAGGGTTCAGGGATTAGGGTTTAGGGTTTAGGGTTTAGGGTTTACAAATGCCAAGGCACCAAACCTCCCAACCCAAAAGACTTAAATTAGGGTTTGCGGTTTAGAAGCTTTCAATCTCGATGCTGGAGACTTCTCTTTGCCCTAAGCCGCACAGCGTTAGTCTTGAACCCAAAGCCGAAACTGCCACTGCACCATGGGGTCCATGATGATGCTCGACATAGGCGGTCTGGCTTTGAGTAAGGGTTGAAGGGGCGGCGAGGTACTGAAGATAGGGAGTGCCCCGCCAATCCACTCTGGAGCTCCTACACGGGCCCTTGGCTTGGGACCCGCCATGTGCCCTTCAGAAATCAAGGGGCCCACACTTTGTGGAACTCTCAAGGAGGGTAAAGGCCCGTTTCAGCGGGCCATGCAACTCCAAGCCCCCCCTTATGAATCCCATTTGGGCGTTTGCCCAAATAGGGGTACCCTCAATATACCCCCCCAAAGAGTATAATCCTTATTATAGTAACCCCTAAACGGGTACCCTGATTTTCTTAAATCCCCAGGCGTAGAAGCTCTTTCCAGCTGTAGGTGGAACATCCTCGCCTCCAGCGGGTTCTCTGCGCAGCCTGTGCAAGCCTTGCTGGCGCAGGTCGTGGGCCCAAAGCCCTAAACCCGAAACCCTAAACCCTAAACTTGTTTTTCAACCAGAGCCACCCGAGGCTGCTTTTTTGCAAGCCCTAAACCCTAAACCCTAAGCGGGGTGGCGGGAGTAGGATTTAGGGTTGTGGACGCTGCGGGACACAGGGGCAGTAGCTAGGAGTTGGGTTTCAGGTTCCCTGGACACTTCAAGTGCGTGCCAGACCTCGAAACATTGGGATCAGGTAATTGTTTTTTTCGGACTCTATGAAGGCTAGGGTTGTGCTTTTGGGCGCAGTTCTTTGGTCAACCTTCTCGTTTCTCCCCACACAGCTCCCTTTCAGTATTAGCCACAAATCAGCTCCTGCCAAACTCCGTTTCGATCTCGCCCCGAACCCTAAACCCTAAACCCTAAACCCTAAGTCCCTGAACACCTTTGTCGCGTCTCAGTGCAAGTTCTGGCGGGGTGGGCAAACCCCTGGATCCCAAAAATCCCGAGAAACCCGATAGGCCCCAAAACCCTACAGCCCCAAACCCCTGAATCCTAAACTTAAATCAAAGAGGAACCCCTCTGATATCCCGAAAACCCGAAACCCTTAACCTTCATTCACCTATTTACCGTGATTGCCCTTCCCGGTAGCTGAGTGGCACCCATTTGCCCCTTTTGGGGTGTTCCCTTTATGGAATTAGGTACCCAAAACCCCCATTGTGTGTGGTTTTGGGGTGCCTGCTCCATAATCGTACTACACATGGACCCTCTGGGAAAGGTAACCAGCCCCAAAACCCTACCCTCAAAACCCCTAAACCCGAAACTCATATGCCGACTGGGCTACCTAGGCCCTAAACCCTAAACCCTAAACCCTATACCCTATACCCTATAACCCTAAACCCTAAACCCTAAACCTGCCGAGGTCCAAGGGGGCCCCGAAGCCGAAGCTGCCTACCTCGAGAAGCCTGGGAGCTCAGAGGGTTGGGTGTTGAGGGCTATGGGGTTTGGGGTTTAGGGTTTAGGGTTTAGTTTAGGGTTTAGGGTTTAGGGTTTAGGGTTTAGGGTTTAGGGTTTAGGGTTTAGGGTTTAGGGTTTAGGGTTTCAGGTTCAGGGTTTAGGGTTTGGGGCTTCGGGTTTAGGGTTTGCGGGTTTGGGGTGAAGGCTGGGAGCTCCAGTAGTGGGTGAGGAGCTTGGTAGGGTTTGGGAGTTGAGTGTATTTTGGTTGAGGGCTTAGGGCTTGGGGTTTAGGGGTTTAGGGTTGGGGTGTAGGGTTTTTGGGGTGAGGGTTTGGGGTTTAGGGCTTTTGGGGCTGATTTGGGGTGTAGGGTTTATGGCTTAGGGTTTAGGATGCTTAAGAGCTTTGGTCTTTGAAAGTAGGTTCGGTGTCGCAACAAAGGAACTCTCTTAGTTGGGTCATCCCAACTATGCTTCTCGATATTATGGGCTTTGACACAGTGAAGTTGGCCTCTATCTCTGGCTTTCTTGATCAGATCGATGTTTTGTATACTGGTGAGAACAGGCAGAGCTGGATTGCGCTTTTGCATCCGTCGAATGGCAACGTGTGTTTGCCGCCTTGGTGCAGGCCCCACGCTTTCCTAAACCCTAAACCCTAAACCCTAAACCCTAAACCCTAAACCCTAAACCCTAAACCCTAAACCCTAAACCCTAAACCCTAAACCCTAAACCCTAAACCCTAAACCCTAATCTGCTGCTGAGCCCTGATGATGAAGCTCTGCAGAATGGAGTCGCCAATGTGAGAGCTGTGCAAACTACAAAGATGGCCAAGAGATCTACAAGGGTTTAGGGTTTAGGGTTTAGGGTGTAGGGTTTAGGGTTTAGGGTTCTGGGAGGCAGTATGTTGATGCTCAGAACGGCCTCACGTTGTTTCAGGATTTTTAGGGATGTAGGGGGCTTGGGCCTTTAGCTTGTTTTGGGTTTGGGGTTTAGGGATTGGTCTTGTCGGTACTCAGAGGGCGTTCGGGATGTAGAGCTTTGTGGCTTTGCGGGTGTTTAGGGTTTCGGGATTTGGAATTTAGGTTTTCAGATTTTGGTTGGGGTGTCTCTCGGAATTTGGATTTTTCATGGCATTCGGGTTAGTTTAAGGGTTGAGGCTCTAGTTGCTTCTAGGGGGGGAGACATTTATGCGCCAAATCCTTAGGTTCACTTTGTGAGGTAATTGTTGGAACCTCGAAAACCCAAAGCTCCTCTAAAGAAACCTCTACGGCCCTAAGCCCCTAACACCTAAATTAAGTCTAGACCCTGTAAGCCCTAAACGCTCTACCTAAACCCAAACACCCGCAAAAAGAAGCCACCCTAGACCTAAAAACTTGCCCCCTGCACTCTAACCGAACCGCCAAATCTAAACCCCCGAACTCTAAGCCCAAAACCCACAACCCAAAAACTCAAACACAAGCCCCACACCCTAAACTAAACCCCAAGCCCTAAACTCCAAACCCTAAACCCTCAACCTCAGACCAACCCAAACCCTAAACCCCAAACCCTAAACCCGAAACCCTAAACCCGAAACCCTCCCCCCCCCGGCCATCTCCGCTCACTCCGGCGTGCAGGGTGCGCGCGGAGGCGGCGCAAGGCAGTGCCCAACAAAGTCGCGGGCACCTGAAGGAGGCTGGGTGGTTCAGGGAATAGGGAATAGGGTTTAGGGTTTAGGGTTTAGAGTTTAGGGTTCAGGGTGTAGGGTTTAGGGTTTAGGGTTTAGGTTTAAGTGTTGGGGGGGGGGGGGGGTGCCTGTAGGGGCTGAGGGCTTTTCATGGTTTTGTTGTCTTGTCTTTCTTCCGCGTTTAGGGGGTCCGGGGTTTTGGTTTGCGGACTAGGCTTTGGGGTTATCTGGTTTTGGGTTTGGGGATTAGGGGATTAGGATTGCTGGTTTAGGCCTTCTGGGCATTTTTGGATCAAGGGTTTAGGCTTTTTTGCAGGATTTTGCTGTATTTGGGGTTGAGGGGCTTTGGGGTTCGGGTGCTTAGCCCTTGTAGTGCTTAGGTTTTAGGGCTTCTGCAGGCCTTTTGGCTCTTCGGAGTCAAGGTTGTCTCGGGGGCTTGCGGTGTAGTTAGGGTCTGAGGTCATAGGCCGAAGCATAATCCATTTGAGCATTGAATACGCACTGCATGGGCCTCATTTTGCGCCAAGGGACTTGCTTGTTGAAATCCCAAATATCAACTGTAACAGGCACCACAATCGAAGACGCCATCTTTGAGTATTGTGCCCCACTGAATCCAAAACAACAAGCCCCAGAACTTAGATCCTAACCCTTAAAGGCCCTTGAGGTTTCGGGTTTAGGCTACCTGTTTTAAAAAATAAGTCCCACTCTAAATGAAAGTCAGCCTAGCCAGGTTCCCTTGGGAATCTCCCGCGTCTACATCCTCTACGCCCTGGCAAAGCAAGCGCAAAGCCTTGGAGCGGCCTGCCTCGTCTAGGGTTTAGGGTTTAGGGTTTACGGTTTGGGGTTTAGGGTTTAGGGTTTAGGGTTTGGGGTTTAGGGTTTAAGGCCTAGGGTTTAGGGCCTGAACTACACTGTCGAGAGCGGTTCTGGGTTTGGGTTGAGAGTTTTTGGGGTGTAGGATTCGGGTTGGGGGGTTCGAGAATTTAGGGGTGCAATTTCGGGGATAGGGGTTAATAAGGCTTAGGGGTTAGGGATGGGGCTTAGTCAGAGGCCGTCCCTAAAGGTTTTGTGTTTAGAGACGCTTATCACGAATTTGATCAGGGTGGCAAGTGACTGGTGGGTCCGCAGTCTAGGGTTAGGGTGGATAATGGAAGTGTGATCAGAAAGAGTCCTACAACAAAGGGTATCTTAGAAGGTACCTCTAAAGAATCCCACCAGCAAGGTGCCTTTACAGGAAATGTCAGGAGTCCGGTGATGAAAGACACCGAGAATCAATCCTACTACCCCAGGCCTCTCTGAAGTTCCTAATAAACCCTCAAACCTAAAGAACCTGAAGCCCTACTAAGCCAAAAAATATCTCCTAAAGACCTCAAGCCCTAAACCCCCGAAAAAGCCCTAAAACCCCGAAGAAGCCCTGGAACCCCTCACAAGCCCTAAAACCCCGAAAAAGCCCTAGAACCCGAAGAAGCCCTAAATCCTTAAGGCCTGCCGGCTGGCCCGCACGGCCTACGACAAGCTCCAGGCCTGCCATGCTTGGAATCGAACCTTTCGGGTCGCAGGCTCTAACGAACCCCAGGGTTTTTTGCTTTTGTTGGGGTTTGTTCTCTTTTTGGTGGTTTTTTGTTTTTGGTTTTTTGGGTGTTCGGCTTTTGGGTTTCTGTTTTGTTTTGGTTTTGGGGGTTGTTGGGTTCTCGGTGGCTTTCCCTGTGCCCCCTTGACGGCTTGTGTATATGACTCCTGAGCTTTGGAGACCTTTGATGTTCAGGGCCTAGGGTTTAGCGTGTTTACAGAGTTTTGAAGGTTCATATGGGGTTGATAGGGTTCTGAGGAG
Source organism: Symbiodinium natans (assembly GCA_905221605.1). Taxonomy (NCBI): domain Eukaryota; class Dinophyceae; order Suessiales; family Symbiodiniaceae; genus Symbiodinium; species Symbiodinium natans. The sequence goes on along the minus strand of CAJNDS010002790.1, from coordinate 17,271 downwards.
GCACATCTGGTTGTCTTGGCAGGGAGTAGGGTGCTTCTTGAGCAGCCTCTTTGTTTAGAATCCCGTTACCCCCCCCCCCCCCCCCCCCGGCACCCCGAAAACTACCATTTTCACCTCAGCCCTCTCCAAGCACTGGTTCCTGAACGTCCAAAGACGCAACTACCCTAGACACCATAAACCGTCAACTTCCCTAAGCCCTGATCCCCAAACCCTAAACCCTAAACCCCAAACCCTGATCCCCGAACCCCAAACCCTAAGCTCAAGCAACCCACCCCAAACCTCCGCTGGGAGGTGCTCCGTGTGCCGCCATCCTGGCAACATCAGATCCTCGGAGACAATGATACCCGAAACCCTAGTATAGGGTTAAGGGTTTAGGGTTGAGGGTTTAGGGTTTAGGGTTTAGGGTGTTTTGTTTTAGGTTCTGGGTGTTGGGAGGTCATTTGGCCCGTCAGCCCGGGCAAACATGCCGATATCGGTTGAAAAGCCTATGAAACCCCAAGCCCTCAACCCAAAACCACAACCCCTAAACCCCAAACCCCAAATCCACAACCCCCGTCCGAAATTCCAAACAAGCTAGGACCCAGAGTAGGCCCCAAGTCCTCTTTGTAGGCTTTAGGTTCCCTTTTAAGCCCCTTTAAGCCAACAAGGGCGCCCTTTTTTTTCCTAGGTTACTCTTGGGTCTAGGAAAACTCCCTAGACCCCTAAAGAGGCCTTAAACCCCAAACCCTCAACCCTAATACTATCACCGAAACCCCTCCCAAGAAGGATCCTAAAGAGCAAACCCTGAACCCGAAACCCTGAACCCGAAACCCTACACCGTACTACACCCTACACCCTAAACCCTAAGCCCTGAACCCAAACACCAAGGATAGACCTGGCTTGCCTGGCCATCCGATCGAAGCCTTATAGCGACCAGGAGCTTCTCGAATTCCGGGGCTTAGAAGGTTTTGGGTTTAGGGTTTAGGGTCTCCTTGTTTTTTGGTGGAGTCCAGGGGCCAGTTTAGGGCTTTGCGGGCTCCTGGTTTGGTTGTTGTTTGATTTTTGGTCCCGGTTTGTTTAGAGTTTAGGGAGGGTTTAGGCTTTCGGGTGTGGGGCTTCAGGTTTGAACTTCAGGGGTTTGGTTTAGGGTTTAGGGTTTAGGGCGTAGGGCTTAGGGCTTAGGGCTTAGGGCTTAGGGCTTAGGGCTTAGGGCTTAGGGCTTAGGGCTTAGGGCTTAGGGCTTCGAGGTTAGGGCTCAGGGTTTCGTTTCGCCATCTCTCTGTGCGTGCATCAGGTTTTTTAGCAATCTATGCTACCTTTCTTATGAAATGTGGCTCTCCAACCACCCGTTCGCCCCCCCCACCCGCCCCCCCCGCCCCCCCCACCCCCCCACCCCCCCCCTACCCCCCCCCCCCCCCCGCCCCCCCCGCCCCCCCCCCCCCTCAAAAAAGAGTACTCTTCTCGTTCGTTGCAAGGTTACGCATGGGTCTAAGCCTCAACGCCCAAACTCCCCCAAACCCTTACTAGTGGAACAAGAGAAAGGATCCCTCTTTATATCCCTTAAGCTCCATGTTCCCTCTGCTTTTGGGTTTGGGGTTTAGGGGTTTAGGGCTTAGGGTTATCTACTATCTCTTTGTAGAGACGGAGGGAGTTGGGGACCTCATATCCCCCCTATACACACCCTTGAAAGGGTTATTTGGGATACTTCATCTCCTCCCAGCAGGCTATTTAGCATTTAGAGATCTCAAGACTGAACTCTAAACCAGGTCCTGGTAGATTCCTTCAGCATTGGGCTCTCTGGGGGTTACCAGTTCGTTGGTGCAGGATGACTTGCTGCCCGTGTGCAACTGGTGCCTGGCTGAGAACTGCAAAACTGGGCGGGATGCAGTCTGAGAGGGGTCGGGGGGGGGGGGGGGGGGGGCGCTTTAGGGTTTGGGGCTTAGGGTTAGGATTATACTTTTGTTTAGGGTGCTGTAGGGGTTTATGGGTTCAGCTTAGGGTTTAGGGTTTCGTAGGGTTAAGGGGTTTGGTGCTTGCTTGAGGTGCTTTAGGGGGTCTGGGTTCAGGGCTGAGGATGCCAGAGGCCTCCAGTGCTCAACGTGCGTTTAATGTGGTATCCTGATTAGTGTGGGCCCCCCCCCCCCACCAATCTAAATCCACCCCCGCAATAGTGTCACCAAAAAAAGGGACCCCCCAAACTAATTTTCGGCCCCGGGCCCCCCCCCACCGGCTCCTCTTCATTTCCTCTTCGCTCCTCTTCCCTCTCCTCTTCCTCTCCCTCTCCTCTTAGGTAATTAAGCTCAGGTAAGCTCAGATGAGCTCAGCTCAGGTAAGCTCAGGTAAGCTCAGGAAAGCTCAGGTAAGCTCAGTAATTCATCATCTTGTTCTCTTTTTTTTCTCTCTTCCGAAACCCATGCCCGAAAAACTTTACTTTATTGTGGGGGGGCAATCGAGTTTTTGTCTCCTGAATATTTTTTGGAAAACTTTTCATTATTGGAGGGGTCCAGACTAATCAGGATACGACATTAAGGTTTAGGGTTTAGGGTTTAGGGTTTAGGGTTAGGGTTTAGGGCTTCAGGCTTTACAGGGCCCTCTTGTAAGCTCTGACAGCCTGGCCACAAACTGGGTAGTGGCCAAATTTCCTTTCTTTCCCTTTCAAGATGTTTAAGGGAACCTATTCATAAATAATATTCAAAGGGCTTTAAAGAACCACTCAGCAAAGAACAACAAACGACAGGGAGAGAGAGAGAGAGAGAGACAGAGACAGAATAACACCTCCAACTTGGGATGTTCCACAGTTCTTAGTAGGGATTCTAGTACCCCTTTATTATAATCCCTATTAAGGACTGTTAGTACAAGCAGGAGCATCCCAACCAGCAACAGTTAAAACAAACTACCCGCCCCCCTGCCCAAGAATCACGAAAGGCCCTAGAGCCGTCCTCAAACCCCTCAAGGCCCCTGGCTCTGGACCCCAAAATCCTGGATATTAAGGTGCTTGGTTCCCTCATTCCCTGCGAAGAAACAGGGGTCTATGAGGGAATGGGGTACCCTATAGAATCCCCTAGATATGGGGGGGGATATCAAGTGCTTCCTTCCCTCATTCCCTACAAAGAGCCAGGGGTTTACAAGGAAAACCCGAGCCCAGGTGTATGACGACCAACCCGCTCCTGCGGTCGAACCTGGACGCCTGCACCAACTGCGGGTCCGGAGAGGGTTTTTGGGGCGAAGGGTTTACATTGAGATGTTCCCCTTGGAGGTTCATGGGTACTTATAACACCAATTATAAGTCTACTTATAACCTACTTAGAGGACTTAGGGGGCTTATACGTGCAGTTAGAATTGGGGATATGAGTCCCTGAACCTCCAAGCCCCTTATACTAACAGCCGTTAATAGGGATTATAGTACCCCTCTTATCATTCATCCCTATTCAGGACTGTCAGTATAAGGGGGAAACATCCCAAGGTTTCCGGGGCTTCCTTTTGGGGTCAAGGGTTTGGGGCTTCGTGCTTGGGATTTGGGGCTTCGTGGTTTTGGCTCTTGAACCCGTATAAACCTCAACTCGACCCTCAGCCCTAAGCCCTGAGCCTCTAAACCCTAAACCCTAAACCCTAAACCCTAAACCCTAAACCCTAAACCCTAAACCCTAAACCCTAAACCCTAAACCCTAAACCCTAAACCCTAAACACCACACTCAGCCGCAGGCATCCCTTCATCCGAACCTTCCTTGGCTTCGACATTCTTCCGCTGGTGGAGTTCCAGCCGGATACCGACATTGCCCTGGAGGAGGCCTGGGGACTTGGGACATCAGGCATACAGACACATGTTTGTTCATATTCATATTTATATATTTATATTTCTACTTGTAGATTTAGATTTATACAATTTGGAGTATGTTTGCCTAACTTTGGGGTTTTGGGATCCGCAAGACCGCTCAAAACACCGAAAGCCCAAACCACCCTCAACCCTCACACCCTCCTAAACCCGAAGAAGCCCTAAGTCTAAGCCCTACTTAAAGCCCAAACTCTGAGCCCTCAACACCTTCACCTCCCCCCCCCCCCCCCACCCCAAAGCCCCAAATCCTAAGCCCTAAGTTCTAAGTTCCAAGCCCCCCTTTAACCGGAAGCACCACCACACCACCGCAGCGACTGCCATGCAGGCTCAGAGCCTCATCGCGCAGGAGCCCAACGCCCGCAAGTCTCAAAACAGCCCTCGGCACGCAGTTCGTGGTCCTGGGGCCTTTAGAGTTTAGGGTTCACGCACTTCGTGGTCCTAGGGGACTAGGGGCTTTGGGGCTTTGGGTGGGGGGTTTTGGGGGGTTTTGGGGTGTAGGGCACTTAGGGGAGTTGGGCCATCCCCAAAGACCTACCCTCAACCCTGGGCCACAGAACCTGATAAACCTTGAGCCCGAATTTAACCCTTAGGGTTTAGGGTTTAGGGTTTAGGGTTTAGGGTTTAGGGTTTAGGGTTTAGGGTTTAGGGTCCCCTGAATTGCCACCCACCGAGGTGACGGGTGGCACGAGAGCACCAGAGGTGGTGCCGAGGTCATGTCCCTGAGCGAGGTGCCAGGGCTTAGGGTTTAGGGTTGGGGTTTAGGGTTTAGGGTTTAGGGTTTAGGGTTTAGGGTTTAGGGTTTAGGGTTTAGGGTTTAGGGTTTAGGGTTTAGGGTTTAGGGTTTAGGGTTTAGGGTTTAGGGTTTAGGGTCTAGGGTTCAGGGTTCAGGGTTCAGGGTTCAGGGTTCAGGGTTCCGGGTTTAGGGTTTAGGGTTTAGGGTGTAGGGTTTAACCTTGGGTGCGGCGCAGCCTCTCGTTTTGGGTCTGAGGGTTTACCTTCTCCTTCCACAAGCCCATTCTTGTAGGGTGCCAGAGCTCAGATGAAAGTGGGTTCGGGGAGGTTGAGGTAGGGTTTAGGGTTTAGGGTTTAGGGTTTGGGGTTTGAGGTTTGGGGTTTGGGGTTTGGGGTTTGGGGTTTGGGGTTAGGGTTTTTTGCCTACACCCTAAGCCCTGAAGCGTCTAACCTCTGAATTGTATAGGGGCCCAAAAGCCCACATAAACATAAGGATCCTCCCAGCTGGGTCTTTCGGAATCTTCCTTATAGGGGCCCTTATACCCCAATAGCAGGATCCTCATGTTTATGTGGTGTCTTTGGCCCCTACTTTGGAGGTTCATGGTACTTGTGAAGCAAGTATAACTGTACTCAGATCCCACTTACAAGGCCTTAAGTGGCATAATATGGTTATAAGTACAGTTACCCTAAACCCTAAACCCTAAACCCTAAACCCTAAACCCTAAACCCTAAACCCTAAACCCTAAACCCTAAACCCTAAACCCTAAACCCTAAACCTGTATGGCTGTCAGGGACCCATGCCCGGTGATGAAGCCGGGACTGACCTCTTCGTGCAGAAAATGCCCCGGCCTTGCCTGGGAGGTTACGAAAATAGGGTTCAGGGTTTAGAGTTTAGGGTTTAGGGTTTAAGGGTTTAGGGCTTAAGGGTTTTTAAGGGTTAGAAAGCCCCGAAGCCCTGTACTCCGCCCCGGACTCTTCGGCTTTCGTTTGGGGAGTGTTTGGGGTTTGGGGTTTAGGGCTTGGAGGTTTTGGGTTCAGGGTTTGGAGAAGTTAGGGGATTGTGGTTTGCAGGTTTAGGGTTGAGGGGCTCAGGCCGTACAGGGTCTGGGGTTTTGGGGCCCGTGAGCGCGCACATTGCCCACTACCATCGGCAGCAGCCGATTCAAGTCTGCGGTTTCCGAATTAGTTGGGGTCCTGATTATAAGGGAATCCTGCTTAAACCTTAAACCCCAAAACCCTAAACCCTAAACCCTGAACCCTAAACCCTATAGCCTATACCCTAAACCCGAAACCCTAAACCCTGAACCCTAAACCCTAAACCCTACACCTTAAACCTTAAGCATCAGCACACCAGCAAGGCTCGATGCGGCCAGCTACTTCGTTCCTGGAGAGCCGCCCACTCCCCAGACTGAGAACCGCTGGAGCGGGTTTAGGGTTTAGGGTTTAGAGTTTAGGGTTTAGGGTTTAGGGTTTGGGGTTTGGGGTTTAGGGTTTAGGGTTTAGGTTTTAGGGCACCCAAGATCCCCTAAGGAATATTCCTTAATTTATGAAGGGATCCTTGATATGATTTAAGGCTTATTCTTGAACTAAGGAGTATTAGGCTCTTTGGGTAGCCCTACTATGGCTTGTACTAGGTAGGTTTTTGGGATACTGCGTCCATGTTATACTACGGCCCCACCCAACAAGCAAAAACATCACTTGGAGAGCTGGCCATGTTCTAAGCTCAAACCCTACATGTAGAGAACCGACCATGCTCTGCTGTCAATCCCAAGAGCCCTGAGCCTCCTAAACCCAGAGCTTTAAGGGTCTCGCTTAGATGCGTTGAGACTTGGTGGTCGGGCTTCTGAAACCCTACCTTAATTAAGAACCCAAAAACCCTACATGTTTGTAGGTGACCGAAGAATCCTATAAGGCGTTCCAGAATAGCAGCCTAGAAAGTGGCTACTTTGGTTCTTAAGGCTTAGCGCTTCGTAGAACCCGAAAGCCCTCAACGCTAAACCCTAAACCCTAATGGGTTTAGGGTTTAGGGTTTAGGGTTTAGGGTTTAGGGTTTAGGGTTTAGGGTTTAGCCCTAAAAGCCCTCAAAGCCGCCAGCCGGATTTCAGCTCTCAGGGTAGTTTCGTGGGCCCTTCATATGATCCCTTTTACCTCCCTTAAAGGGTTGCGATGCATGGGCCCTTAATCTCTATAGGGTATGTAAGGGGTATAAGGGGTTTCTAAGGGGTATGTCTGGGGTATATAAGGGGTTTCTCAAGGGTATATACAGGGTTTCTAAGGGGTATATAATGGGTTTCTAAAGGGTAGAAAAGGGGGTGCCCTTCTGCGGGCCCAGACTAAGGGACAATGTAACTGCCCTAAGATCAACCAAACCCCGAGAGACCCCCAGCACCGACCCCTTCTGATGACCCAAAAACCCAAAACCTAAACCTCAGATCCCAAAGCCCGAGTAGGGTCTGGGGCTTAGGGTTTTAGGGTTTTAGGGTTTTAGGGTTTAGGGTTTAGGGTTTAGGGTTTAGGGGTTAGGGGTTAGGGTTTACATCAATACCCGGAGTCCTAAGCCCCAAGCACTGCAGGTACCAGCCGGTGCGAATCGACAGGGAGACCCTGGTAGAGCTGAGGCCTTGCCACTCGGGACTTGAGTTGAGGGGTTTTAGGGTTTAGGGTTTAGGGTTTAGGGGTGTAGGGTTTAGGGTTTAGGGTTCCAGGGTTTTGGGTTGATGGGTTTTAGGTTTCGGAGTTGGGAAATTCAGGGTTTTTGGGTGCCCCCCGTGTGCTACTATCATCCCTGCACCCTACACCCCGACTAGTTGCCCAAAACCCTAAACTCCCAAAGCCACCCAAACCCTAAAGCCCCCAAGGCCCTAGACTCCCGAACCCGAAAAACCCCAAAAGGGGCCAAAACCCTAAACCAGCACCCAACAAAAAACAAAGCAGCCTAGTTTGGCGCCAGAAACCCTGAACCCTAAACCCTAAACCCTCTCTAACCTATGTATATTTAACGGCTAGGGCACCAACAGTTCGCGGGCAACCGCCAACAAATAGCACCAACATTTCGCGGACAGGCACCGACAATTCGCGGACAAAGCACCAACAATCCGCGGACAAGCACCAACAATTCACGGACAAGCACCAACAATTCGCGGACAAGCACCAACAATTCACGGACAAGCACCAACAATTCGCGGACAAGCACCAACAATTCGCGGACAAGCACCAACAATTCGCGGACAAGCGCCAGCAATTCGTGGACAGGCACTCAAGCGCTTCTCAAGAGAACAATGATGAAGGGTGGGGTGGGGTGTAGCCAGGTACTCTGGGCCTCTGGACCGGTTTTAGGCTCTGAGGGCTTATTCACTCGCACAGTGTCGGACAGGATGTCGTCGAGGTTTCGAGGGATGATCAGTGTTCGAAAAGAGACCCAGCATTCCAGGTGTCTTGTTGCGGGACGCCTCCAACGTAATGGCAGGCACTTACTGTGCAGCCTTCCTGTGAGGTGCACGACGTGCTCGAAGTTCACTGCTCGTGTTGGTCGGAATCCAAAGCGCAACATGGCCAGTTGCTTGAAGCACAAGCTGATCACATCACTACCGTGATGGCGCACCGTGAGTTCTGCACAAGAATGAACTCACTAAGTGAGGGATGAAGTCGAAACAGCTGGAAGGCTTATGGCGACCGCAGCTGGACTTTAGGGTTTAGGGCCTGCTGGCCTACTCTGGGCTGGCCTACTCTGGGCTGAAGTGGGGTTTTGGGCCTTCTCTGGGCTGGCCTTAGGGCTGGTTTTAGGGTTTCAGGCTTACTCTGGGATTGTTTTTGGGTTTAGGCCTAGTTTGGGCTGGTTTGAGGGTTTAAGGTCTGGTCTAGGCTGGTGTTAGGGTCTAGGGCTGACTCTGGGCCTACTCTGGGCTCGCTTTAGGGCTTAGGGCCTACTCTGGGCTGGCTTTAGGGTGTACTGACTTCAGGGTTGAGGGCTTACTCTAGGCCTACTGTGAGCTGCTTTCGGGTTTTCTGCCTACTTTGGCTGGCTTTAGGGTTTCAAGGTTTACTCTGGTAGGGCCTACTCTGGGATGGGTTTAGGGTTCAGGGCTTACTCTGGGCTGGGCTGGCTGTACTCTGGGCTGGCTTCTGGGTTTAAGGCCCTATGGGCTGGTTTTAGGGCTTGGGCTTATTCTGGGCTGGTTTTAGGGTGTAGGCCTACTGGGCTGGTTTCTACTCTGGGCTGGTTTTCTTTTTTTCCGTTACGAAGCGTATCTTGGCCTTTGTTGGGCGAGGCTTGACTGAGAGGACTGCGGAAGCCGATCTGTTACGGGACTTTTGGGGTACTGGGCTTGGGCTCTAGGGTTTAGGTCCTACTGAGCCTTAGGATTTAAAGCTGAAATATGTTCATAATGTTACGGGATCCAATGGGTGGGTGGGTCGATATTCGATATCGGAGTAAGGAGCTCTGCCAGTGAAATGCTTGGGCTAAGCCGTAAACCCTAAACCCTACACCCTACGCCTTAAACCCACCCTAAACACTAAACCCTAAACTTAAACCCTACCATTAATCATTCACCCAAAAGGAATCCTAGCTTGGCGCCAGGCCTGAGGAGGTCTACGTCGCCGACTTCCGGCGCTTCTCGCCGCTGCTGCCGGTGCGCTTCTTCCGGAGCATGATCCCCGAGGCGGCGAAGAAGGGTTTAGGGGGTTTAGGGTTTTGGGGTTTAGGGTTTGAGGTTTGGGGTTTGGGGTTTAGGGTTTGGGGGTTTTGGCAGGTTTCTAGGGTAGAATTTGGGGTAGAATTTGGGGCCTTTCAGGGGTTTTAGGGTAGAGGGCCGGCTTAGGGGAAGTTAGGGAAGTTTTAGGTATTTGGGTTTAGGGTTCAAGGCTTGGGGTTTTCTTCTAGTGCACCTTTGGGGAACTAGGGTGTGGGGCTAGTTTTAGTTTCAGGGTTTAACCACCAATTCAACACAGCCAGGGTTGGTTCAAGGTGGGGGCACTGTGCGGTTTCAAAGAGAGATCCCTTTGTAGATGTTTTTGTTTGCAGTTTGTTTCCTTTAGCTCTAGGGTACATAAGAAGTGTAGTTTAGAGGTAGCCGCAGTCGGTGTCCACCATGCTCGCAGACACAGTCGCCCTGCTTGTTCTACTGACCCGTCTTCGTGGCCCTAAGCCTTAAAGCCCGAAGCCTTGCGAATTCACAGGCTTTAGACCCCACAATAGAAACCTGGGCCTGGGATGTTCGTCTTCCCCCTTACACTAACGGTCCTTAATAGGGATGATAATGGGGGGGTACTATAATTCCTATTAAGGACTGTTAGTATCAGGGGGAGCATCCCTAACCTGGACCCTAAACCCAGCGCCCAACCCTAAATCCTGAACTTTGGAAAGGTGGCGATAGCAGTGTGCAACAACTGCGGGAACTTCTTCCACCAGGCGAGCCCATCTCTCTGTCTCTCTCTCTCTCCTCTCTCTCTCTCTCTCTCCTCTCTCTCTCCCTCTCTCTCTCCCTCTCCCTCTCCCTCTCGCTCTGCCTCTGCCTCTGCCTCTGCCTCTGCCTCTCCCCTCTCCCTCTCCCTCTCCCTCTCCCTCTCCCTCTCCCTCTCCCTCTCCCTCTCCCTCACCCGCTCCCGCTCCCTCTCTCTCTCTCTCTTTCTTTCGGGCGGGGGGCTTCCGGTCAAGGGCAAACTCAACCCTTTGCTCCATTTTGGGGGTCAGGGCCCCCTTGAATTCAGGAATTCTACAGGTCATGCTTCAGAGCTTCAGCAGGGTTTCGCGGCACCTCATCACTACCACACCCGACTCCGCCCCATAAAGCCCTGTCCACCCCTCCCCAACCCTAGAAGTCTTAAACCCTAGAAGCCCTAAGCCTGACGATTCTGGAGCCCTGAGTCCTAAACAGCCTAGCCCCTAAACCCCACAAGCCCCTAAAGCCCCAGAAGCCCCCCCAACACCCAAAGGAGCCTGTGTGGGCTTGGGTGTCCAATTCGCAGCTGGAGCCAGCTTTTTTGTAGTTGGCCGAGATGGAATGAGGGAAGCTAGGGCGATTGATGCCCGGCTCTGCCTCTGGCACCAAACACACGGCAAAGGCAAGCGTCCCGACGTCTCGGGTGGCTGGCTAAGCCACAACCCAGCCCCAACCCCCTAGCCCTAAACCCTGAACAGCCTGAGCCCTGAACCCGATAAGTCCCCAAACCCTAAAGGGCCCCAAAAAGAGCCCCTAAGCCCTAAACCCTAAACCCTAAACCCTAAACCCCAGCAGTCTCCCCAAGCGAAGGAGACGTGGGAGCTGGAGTTCCTCCAGAACAGATGTTGCCCATACTGCGGCAGCAAGGCACAGTTTTTTTTTGGGTTTAGGGTTTAGGGTTTAGGGTTTAGGGTTTAGGGTTTAGGGTTTAGGGTTTAGGGTTTAGGGTTTAGGGTTTAGGGTTTAGGGTTTGGGGTTCAGGGTTTAGGGTTTTTAGGGTTGGGGGTTCAGGTTAAGTTTAAAGTTTGGGGTTTAGGGTTTAGGGTTGCGGGCTTGGGGTTCAGGATGTAGGGTTTTCAGGGGGGGGGGGGGGGGGGGGGGGGGGGGTGGCAAGGGTTTTGGGGAGATGTAGGGTCTTCAGCATCCCCGAAAATCCCCAAACCGTCTTTCACCCCCAAACCTCAATAAGCCCTAAACCCTAAACCCTAAACCCTCAACCCTAGACTCCCTAGATGCCCTTGAAGTCCTTAAACTCAAGCCCTCAATTCGCTCAACTCCCTCCCATAGGACAAGGCCTAGTCGGCCTAGTCTGGCCCATGCCCATGATACCCTCAACCCCAAACCCTAAACCCCTAAACCCCTAAAGCCCTAAAGCCCTAAACCCCTAAACCCCTAAACCCTAAACCCACCCTAAACAGAAATACCTTTTAGCCCAACGGTGGGTTTCCAGTCCCTTTCTAAAGGGGTCCTCGGAAAAAAGGATCTTCGGCGTTCGGCTTAAGGCTTAAGGCTTCAGGCTTAAGGCGTCAGGCTTGAGGCTTTAGGGTTTGAGGGTTCCGGGTTGAGGCTTAAGGGTTGAGGCTGACCCATTTTTAGGGGTATATGCCGAAACCCTAAACCCAAAACCCAAAACCCTAAACCCTAAACCGGCCAATCTCTGGAAACTCCCAGCAAATCCCTCGAGATGCCGGGGCACAGGACATCGACGGCAAGTCGGCTGGCGACAAAAAGAAGTCCTCCCGCGCCTCGCTGTAGAAGGCGCGACTAAACCCTAAACCCCAAAACCCTAAACCCTGAAACCCAGACCCTCAATGCCTAGAAGCCCTAAGCTCTAACACTTAGAGTCTAACCCTTCGGCTCGAAATAGCCCAAAAAATCCTTCTATAAGAAGAAGCCCTTTGGGAGTCCTTGGAGTTTTGGGGTAAACTCCCTAAACCCTAAACCCTAAACCCTAAACCCTAAACCCTAAACCCTAAACCCTAAACTCTAAGCAACCCCAAACCTTCAACCCGGCGCTTTACATCCTGAGCCCGACACCCCAACAACGAAGCGCTTTTTATTTTTTGGGGGGGGGGGGGGGGGGGCGCGAAGTTGGGGAGGCCGCACACCTCCCAGGGTCTGTTGGCTGTGGCTTAGGGTTTAGGGTTTAGGGTTTAGGGTTTAGGGTTTAGGGTTTAGGGTTTAGGGTTTAGGGTTTAGGGTTTAGGGTTTAGGGTTTAGGGTTAGGGCGTAGGGTCCGGAAGCTTCGGGGAGAATCTAGGGGCTTTGTCTGAGAGCGTTTTCAGGGTCAAGCGTCGCTCGCAAGTGTTTTCTGGGAGGTTTAGGGCTCGTGTGGGTTTAGGGTTTAGGTTCGGGTTAGGGTTTAGGGTTTAGGTTTAGGGTTTAGGGGTTAAGGGTTAGGGTTTAGGGTTTAGGGTTTAGGGTTAGGGTTTAGAGTTTAGGGTTAAGGTTTAGGGTTTAGGTTTAGGGTTTAGGGTTTAGGGTTTAGGGGTTAGGGGTTAGGGTTTAGGGGTTAGGGTTTAGGGTTGAGGGGTTAGGGGTTAGGGTTTAGGGTTTAGGGTTTAGGGACAAAGTCTAGTTTACCCTGCCACAGCATGGGCATCGCATCAATTTCCTGCCGGCAGGAGGTCGAATTGGTAAGCTGAGTTGCCTCCCAAGGCTGCCCAAATCCTCAAACCCGCCGAATTTCCTGCTCTAAACCCTGAGCTTGGGATGTTCTTATGATATTCACAATCCTGATTAGGGATTCTAATGCGGGCCCACTAGAATCCCTGTGAAGGATTGTTGTAGTATAAGGGGAACAGCCCAACCCTGAATCCTTAGACCCCCCCCCACCTCGCCTCGCGCCAGGAACCGACCTCCGCTCCGTGCACGGAGCCTCTTTCCGCGTTGTTTCACCCGCCTGCGCGGTGGATGACCACTGGGTCGAGCGGCCCAAAAACCGAAACCCTAAGCCCTAACCACGCAGCCCTAACCCCTCAGCCCTAAACCCTTAACCCCTGAACCCCAAACCCCCCTAAACCCTAAACCCTAAATTCCTACCTTGCAAGATTCACGAGCTCGGTAGAAGGACGAATTCGAGGTGCAACCGTGCGATTGAAAACATGGCTCGGCTTCTCGAGCCAGGGAAACCTCCCCTAAACCCTAAACCCTAGGGTTTAGGGTTTAAGGTTTAGGGTTTAGGGTTTGGGCCTAAAGCCTGAACTTGTACATTGAATGGTTTGGGGTTGGGGTTTGGGGTTTGAGATTTGGGCATATATACTGCCGGTTGTAGGGCCTTCTGGGAGTCATAAGATTACATGGGTAGGGTTGGTGCGAGTTGAAACCCTAAACCCTAAAGCCTAAACCCGAAACCCCGAGCCCCACAACCCAGTGCAAACTCTAAGCATCTCGGAGCATCATGACCCTCCTCGCGCCACCACCACGGGGCCCCACCTAAACCCGCTGAACTTACCAGAAGGTCCAGAGAACCCTCTGATTGGGTCAGGGCTTCGAGGGTTAGGGTTTTGGGTTTTGGGTATAGGGTCTAGGATCTAGGGTCTAGGGTTTAGGGTTTAGTCTTGGGCTTGTTTTTCGCGGTCTGGGTTGTTCGGGGTTTTCGGGTTTCGGGTTTAGGGTTTAGTTAGGGTTTAGGGTTTAGGCTTTAGGCTTTAGGCTTTAGGCTTTAGGGTTTAGGGTTTAGGTTTTAGGGTTTAGGGTTTAGGGTTTCCATCCGCATCGCATGCCTGAGGATTAGTGCCGCGAGACGAAGGCCTAAACTCTCGTCAATATACTATAGCACTAAACCCTTACCCCGAAGCCTTCAGCAAAAACCTAAAACTTAAGCCCTGCCCCGGTTGTGCCGTGGTGTTTCGAATTGAAGAACTTGACACCCCAGGATTAGGGTTGAGGGCAAACCCACATCCCAATTTTTAACGCTAAACCCTAAACCCCAAAATCCTGAACCCCAAAACCCCAAAAACTCTAAACCCTAAACCCCAAAACCAGGTACGGCGAAGGCCTGCACTGCATCCATGCCTCCTCGCGTTTGCTCGTCACAGGCGGCGCAGACGGCCTGGCTCCCCAGTGCTGCGGGGAGTGTTTGCGTTTGGGGTGCAACCCTTCCTGAACCCTAAACCCTAAACCCTAAACCCTAAACCCCAAAAACGAACAAACCCTAAACCCTAAATATCCCACACCCCAAGCCCTAAATCTTCGGGTTAGGCCCTTGAAGTTCCAAGAAGCGGCTTCTTTCTTGGGACCTGCGTTGATTCCGTGGAGGGGCACCTCCCAGGGCCATTTGGAGCCGGCGGGCCTAAATTCGGGTTTAGGGTTTAGGGTTTAGGGTTTAGGGTTTAGGGTTTAGGGTTTAGGGTTCAGGGCCTAAACAGCCCAGTGGTGCTGTTTTCCCTTTGTTGGGGTTCAAGGCTCCCGTTTAAAGTACCCAATCAACCCAAAAGAGGGTGCCCCCAAAAGGTACCCTTGTTGCTGTACTGACAGTCCTTAAAGGTACTCTTATCCCAATTAAGGACTGCGATTATAAGAGGGGAACATCCTAAGATACCACATTGAAAATTTGGGAACATCCCAAGATACCACGTTGAAAATATCATAGCGCTTTCAGAGTGCCAGCATGCCCATCGAAACTTATTTTTTTTGCATCTCAGTGAGCCACAGGCAAATTAAATTGTGTTGCTGGTTGTCTAGAAATCATATAAGGTAGTTTAGGGTTTAGGGTTTAGGGTTTAGGGAATTGCCACACGGATGTTACGCGTGGTGACTGAACTTAGGGGTGAGTCGTCTCTACCTAGTTGCAATAACGGTCCACTACAGGACTCCCGTATGAGGCTCACCGAGGTTCGTGGCCAACAAAGGAGTGGAACCCAAAACCCCTTGAGCTCGTAAGCACCTGCAAGCTAAGGCAACACGAACATCTTGATACGCGCTTCATAGTATGAAAAAGGAGTGGCAGGGTTGACGTGCTTGCGGGACTAAACGATTTGATGTTTAGTGTGGGTCCAAAGTGAGGAGATGCGTGGAGCTCTTCTTTTTGACTATGATGGTCGTATTGATTTGATCCGAAATTTCAGGATATTGTGGTCATGCTTCGTCTGCATCAAATAATGGTAACCCAAGTCGTATGGATATCGAATCTGAAAATGCAATATTGGAAAGACAATTGTCGAAAGCTAGACTTGGGATATATCGGACCCAACCGTTAGCCTAACATCCCGTGAAGCATCGAAGCCGCAATTGCTCTTGGGGCGGCAACAAGCCCTCGAAATCGCGATGAGAACCAGCTTCGGCCTGGGACATGAGATCTTTTTGCCGAAGTTGAACCTGGGAATTTTGAAAGTCAATCTGCCATGTCGGCAATAAGGCTTCCAATCTCTGAGCAACTATACGGTGACGATTTTTAAATAAGTGGAGGGCGGCCAACCTGCCACGGCAAGAAAGAAAGAAAAAAAGACCAGTTTAAATCCGCATCTTTTCGCAATTTGGCCTCCCTCTACCCTCCACCCCTCCACCCCTCCACCCCTCCACCCCTCCACCCCTCCACCCCTCCACCCCTCCACCCCTCCACCCCTCCACCCCTCCACCCCTCCACCCCTCCACCCCTCCACCGCCTCCACCCCTCCACCCCTCCACCCCTCCACCACCTCCACCCCTCCACCCCTCCACCCCTCCACCCCTCCGCCCCTCCACCCCGCCACCCCTCCACCCCCTCCACCCCTCCTCCACCCCTCCACCCCTCCTCCCCCTCCTCCGCCCCCTCCCACCCCCTCCACCCTCCTCCAACCCCTCACCCCACCCCTCCCCACCCCTCCACCCACCCCCCTCTACCCACCCCTCCACCCACCCCTCCACCCACCCCTCCACCCACCCCTCCACCCACCCCTCCCCTCCACTGTGTCACGAATCCTTAGTGGGTCCAGAGCTCATGCCGAGTTCCAGCATCTGGTCTGCCCAAAGTGCATGATGTATTCAAGCGCAGAAACCATTTCCTGAGGACAGAGATCGCGTGCTTTAGACGAGCCAGAGCTCCAGTTACCCCGACTCCGGTCTGCGGAGGCGATCGACAGGCTAGCTGAAGTCTTGGCGGCTTTCTTGACACAGGATTTTGCACACGGCAGACAGCGGCACTTTCGATGGGTGTTTGGGAGACGCTAGAGGAGACTCTGCCCGGATTTACGATGCTGTGTGGGATGTATCTGGCCCACAAATGGGTGGGCCGATGTTCTGGTGAATGTGGCTCTGCGCGGAGGCATAGTCTACGGGTTCACGTGGTTCGACACAACTTGGGGGCGCGTAAAATTTTCTCCCGCTGCCGAACCATTCTCGCACTGCAAGACGCCAAGGATGCGCTTCTGGAGCAGGAACCCAAGAGACAAAGGACAACATGATTACGATTGGCCGATGCAGTTTGCGCGTGCAGAATGACCAGGACAAAGTGCAATTTGGACGCTTGTAGCATGGTCTGGGGTTTTTTGGAATTTGGATTATGTTCCTCTTGTTCCACGACTCGCTCAAGCAATAAGCCACCCGAGCTTTTAACGGGTTCTAGGATGGTACCTGCCTTTTGCGAGCTGTGTCCCTAGAGCCAACGCCCAATCACCATACTATAAGTAAAGCCCTCAGGTAGAGTCTGTAGCCTTTGCCTGGGAGGAGTATGCAGAGACGTGTGGCTGGAGATCGACCCCAACGACCTCTGAGGGGTCTTCTAGAATTCTTGAGGGTCTTGGTGAAAGGAATAAAGTTGGTTTGGAGACTTTGGGATACTCTGTCAAACTAAATTATGGGGTCAACTTTTGTTGGCTTTTAGTAATTTGGGGTCTGCATGGCCCTTGCGGGACTGTGCTCTTGTTGCACTTTAAGCCGGACTGCCTGGGGCCGAACGGGCGCGGATCGCTCAGGGCGAGGAAGAAAGGGCGAAGGCTTCTGAGAAAGCCGTGCTTTAGAGTGCAGCAGCGCAATTATTGGAAACGGTACCCTGGGTGGCTAACTTCTGGAAGTGAGCATGTAGGATCTCCGGAAGCCTGTGCTCATGATAGGGTAGGAGTGTCAAACTTGGAAACCTGTGTGCACGGTAGATTAATGAGAAGGTATCTCCGAACCCGAAAACAGCTGTTGTTTATCCCTGCACCCCCCCTCACCCCCTCGCTTCCCCCGGCCCGCGATGGCCTCTGAAACAAAACCAACCTCAATTGTGGGACTCGCTCTCTTCTGGGGTTGGCAGCAACTCAGACTGTCGTCGAAAAGGTTTCAGTAATTCTCTTCACTCCCGGCACGCCCGCAACTTTCAAGCTC